>CAUYQU010072408.1:0-31440 GCA_963574635.1 Cheracebus regulus
AGGAGGCTAAGGTTGCAGTGAACTGATAATGCTCCATTGCACACCAGCCTGGGCAACACATTGAGATTCAATCTAAAAAAAAAAAAAAAAAAAAAAAACCAAAAAAAGACAAATGGAGCTATATTAAACTAAAAGACATCTGCCTAGCAAAATAATTCACAAAGTGAAGAGACAACCTTTTGAATTGGAGAAAATATTTGTAAACTGTTTATTTGACAAGGTACTAAAATCCAAAATGCGTAATAAACTCAAACAGTTGAACAACCCTAACCACATAGTCCCATTAAAAAATGGACAAAAATATGAATAGACATTTATTAAAAGAAGATACAAATGGCCAACAGGTATTGAAACAATTCTCAATATCACTAATTATCTGGGAAAGGCAAATCAAAACCACAGTGAGATATCCCAGAATGGCTATTAATAAAAAGACAAAACATAATAGATGCTGGCAAGGATGCAGAGAAAAGAGATACACTATTGCTGGGAAGGTAAATTAATATAGCCACTATGGAAAACCATATGACAATTAAAAAACTAAAATTTTTTATCAAAAAACTAAAAATAGACCTACCATAAGATCCAGCAATCCCACTACTGCTTCTTCATCCAAAGGAAAAGAAATCAGTGTATCAAAGTGATACCTGCACTCTCATCTTTACTGTAATCTTTGCTATTTGATTACAATGGTAAAGATATGGAATCAACCTAAGTACCTATCAGTGGACAAATGGATAAGAAAAAATGTGGTATGTATACAAAATAGAATATGATTTGGCCATAAAAAGAATGAAATCATGGCACTGGTAGATGGAACTGGTTATTATTATGTTAAGTGAAATAAGCCAGGCACAAATATTGCATGTTCGCATTGGTATGTGGATGGTAAAAAAGTTGATTTCATGGAGATAGAGAATGGAATTATATTTACCAGAGGCTGGGAAGGATGTGTGAGTGTAGGGTGGATAAAAAGAGGTTCATTAATGGGTAAAAACATACAGTTAGATAGAAGGATTAAGTTCTAATATTTGATAGCTAAGCAGGTATAGTTAGCAATGTATTATATTTTTCAAAGTAGCTAGAAGAGAGGACTTGATATGTTCCCAATACTTAGAAATGGTAAATTCTTGATTTGATAGACACCCCAAATACCATAACTCAGTCATTGCAGGGTCTTTGCATGTAATAAAATATCACATGTATCCTGGAAATATGTACGAATATTATGTATTGTTTAAAAAAAAAAACAAAAACGATTCTGAGATATTTGAGAGGAAGTGTCATTTCTGTCTGCCCCAACTGAAAGTGTAGTATGGAATATATATAAAAAGAAAATAAATAACAAAGAATTGTGGACTTTTAGAGTTGAATATTACTTAGAGATCATTGGTTTTGCCAATTTAATTATAACTATGTGAAAGTAAAGGCTAAAAGCGGATAACTGCTCACACAGTGAATGGCAGAATGTGGCCTGTTATCAGGTTTGCTGACTTCCAGGGCAAGTGTATTTTTTTCTGTCACATATCTTTGATTGATTGATTGGAAGGCACTGGCTTAAAACAATATTAACTGTAACAAGAATGGCCATGTCTTAATGATTGGTTATACATTTCTCCAGTCTACACAGTGGAATAACTTGATCCTTTTATATTAAAGTTTATTTCTTCATTTGTCACTGAACACCCTAAAATACCTTAAAGAAATTATCAAGAAGGTCTTGAAACAAGTATATATGATCGTTATTAAGGAGGAAGGTATATGCTTGTGCTGTTAGCTAAATTTTTAAGAGAGGAGAAGAACTTAAGGAAAAGTAGTTCAAAGTCATAAAAATCTATGATAAATCAGCAGAGAAAAAACACCTTATATTGTCTGGATTCAGCTGCATACACTTTGCCTGGTCTAAGGGTATAGATTATGTTTTTAGAAATGAAGAAGTGATGTGATTAACATTTTTCTTGTTTAAGATAAAAATAAAAAATGTTGACTGCAGCCATTGATTAGTTCTGCGGTGCCAGGGTAAGGGGACTTAGATTCAGCAGGGCCAAGTCAGCTTATTTTCAACCAAATATCTCTAGATAAGCACCATTCTCTGCCCTCTGTGCTCTGGGCTGTCCCTTAACTGCTGGACTAGTATACTCCAAAATTATTTTAATCTTTTTTTAAAAAAAGCTGTTAGCTTTGGTCCATAAATAGATTCTGAGACTCTCAAGTTCTAATAATAACAGCTGATATTTTCTCCTGAGAAATTAAACCATTTTATGGCCATTATTCAAATCACTGAAAATTAATTATTCTTCCTGAAATTTGTCTCCGTATGCTATACGGTGGTGGTGCTGCCATTTTAACTCATATATGTAATTAATGTTGCTTTATACCGTTAGTCCTCAACCAGGGACTAGTTTGATACTCAAGAGTCACTTGGCAATGTTTGGAGACACTTTTGGTTGGCACAACTGGTGGTGCAGGGATGTATGTACTACATGCACCTAGGGGGTAGAGGACAGGGATGCTTCTAAAATTCTACAATGTGCAGGACAGCCCCCAACCAAAAAGAATTATTTGACTCAAAAGGTTCATAGTGCTAAGGTTGAGTAATCCTGTTTTATAATTAAGATTTACATAAAGATGTTACCTTTTACATATATATAGGAATCATTACTGATAATTTAAATATACATGAATTAATCTACTCTACTGAATGTCAGATACTGTGTTGATCTCGTTTGTCACTATCCTTTAATTTGTCAAAGTTATGAGCTGATGTTTTGCTTTCAAGAGAGTACGATGACTCCTGAATTGGTCTGCTGTTTTTGTCCAACATAAACATGAATAAGAAGGATTTTGCCTGTATTCCCAATTCTTTGAAACTGTTTTAATTAATTTTCAGCATTTAGGTCCTAGTGAAAATTAATTCCACAAGCGCTTTTCATCAAAGCTTAGTTAAGTGCTACCTCAGCCCCTGATCTTTGAAACAAGCTTGTGGTAGCATGCCAATACATTCATTCAGTCATTGCTGTTGCAGGACTTCAATGCTAATTCCATTTTTAGTTTCTGTTTGTAGCAACTAGCAACTGTTAATGGAGAAATGAGAAAGAGTCTTTTTTTCCCCAAAGCTAAAATCTAGTCAGTGGCTCCATGGCAGCAATTCCCAGTGCACTGTGATTTTGCCTTTAAATGTAATTTCAAAACAGCTGTAATGGCAAATTAGTTTCTTTCTATTAGTTAAGTGATTATACACCAATCAGAATTGAATACACACATATTGAGTTTATAATTATATTTGAGAATTCCACAGTCCACTTCATCTTCCTTTAGGACTCCTTAAGTGCTCCCTGACTTACACTTCTTATTGAAGGGAGTGTTTTTACCAAATGTTTAAACTTGGTAATCTTGGTGGAGAACATTTAAAGTCAGGCTCAAAGCTAATTGAATGGCTATGTCTTCAAGGTCTTTATTACTTAAGCCTTGGTCAAAATCCAGTTTAACGGTGAGTGAAATTGACTGTTGATAGCAGTGACTTGGCCATTTCTATTCATTTCTTAGTGGACAGAACTTTGAATTCCTGCCATCTCCTTGTCATAACAAAAAACAAATATCAAATGAGTTGGCCATGATGCAGAGACCAGATTTAGAGGAAACCCTTTCAAGGTTACACAAATAGCTATAAAGTACTTGGATACTGTTATCTTTTCTGGGAAACAAATTGTGGCAAAAGAGGGGATTTTTTTTTTTTAAGAGTTGTTTCTCTTCATGAAATTTAATTTTTATAGCTTTCACATTATAAATTTTTTTCATAATGCAGCTTGCTGTTACATAAATTCAATTATTTTATACAAGGAATATTTATTAATTCCCTCCCATGTTCTACAATTTATAACAATTCTATACAAAATAAGCTTGAGGGAGAACATGGCGAATGTACAATATTGTTCCTGAATGTCAGCAAGAAAGGATTGTGGCCTGAAGGTGAACATGCTGACGAGGCTCTGGAGTCAGTATGAGCCAAGCTCTGGGCTTTGTCAGCGTGTAACCTTGGAATTCTGACCCTTAGTTTCCTTATCAATTGAATTGGAAGCAGCATAGTCTAGTAGCTAACAGCAGTGACTCCAAAATTTGACTGCACACTTTCAATTATCTGTCCTACCAATTGTGCAATAATAGGTAAGTACTGTAACCACTCTAAGCTCCCATTCCCCCCTTGAAAAATAAGGATGAATGCTACTATGCTATTAAAACATTTAGCAAAATGTGTAGGCCACAGCAGATTGTCAGTGAATGACAAAGGATCATCATCATCATCTGATCACCATTATCATGAGGAAATAAATGCTCCATCCTTAGTGGAAATTAATCAGAGGCTACTTTCAGGTTAGTGACTAGTGTATTCATACAGACAGTATAACTTAGATCTAGATTACCTCTTTTGTGATTCTATGAATAATATCCTAATGTTAGAATTTCAGAACTGTGAAACTGGGCAGAAATATTTTTAGGCAAGAGCACCTTTACACCAGGTAGGCAATTACTTCTTCTGGGAATACATGAACTGACACCTGAGAATCCTAATTAACTTTCTGTTACCAAGGTTAAACTGTTCTTTTTTTAAAAAAAACTTTTCCAAAATTATGGCTGCTCTCCTTTGAATCATCTCCAAATTCTACACATCTCCCTTGAATTAATTTTGCTACATAAATGCTGCATGAATTCTTCATGTTACTGCTTCTTTTATTTATGCATCCCAAGAACACATTTTTTTTTTCCACCAATGACAGAACCATTCTTGACACCTGTTTAGCTTGAGGTCAGCTGTGTCTGTAACTCTCTCTTTGTAGCTGCATAATGTCAGCTGTTTCTCATCTGGGGTTTTTGCACTTTGTTTCTCATTTCAAAATACACTTTTGTGTTGGTTGAAAGTCATTATTTTTATTTCTGTCTCCTTCTGCTGCCAGGGTCATTTGGAAATCTAATTTATCTTCTCAGGGTTAACAACTCACCCTTCTTTTCCACCTCCTGTGGCCATGTCATCTGTGGATGTGATGAAGAGCTTTTTCTTCCCTAGATAAGCAATGAAAGAAAATGTTTAAAAGCTGCATGCCCTGGATGGTCTTCTGTATGAATTTTAGTTAAGAGATTTCAGGGACTTAAGCAGCTCAAAATTAATTAAAACAAAAATAATCTTACGAGGTACGGGGTTGTCTTAAGTATCTAGACTTAGGAAGTTTATTCGTACCAATTGAGTGTTGAATATCTAGGTCAGCATATTTGGACTAGTCCTCTAAATGGAAATAAAGATGTTTTCTGTGACACACTATATCAAAGTACTTTACTTCTTCAGTAGCTTCTACCATCTGAAACATAAAAGAGCACTAGAAAATAAACCTCCAAAAATCCTGACTAGAGTGTTTTATGGGCCAGATCTCAAGCACTTTATTCTTGAAAATTGGAAAGATCTCTAATGACCCACACTAAATCTGTATTTGTTTTTACTTCACATGCTGTTTTAACCATGCCTTTTATTTTCTGTATTTTTAAACTTTGTCATCTGAGGCCTCACTGGCCCTGGAGGGACTGCTTCTCCCAGGGTTAGCCGATTCCTAGAGACAGTAAACCACTTGTCTTCTTCAGGATGCTTTTCAGATACAAACCAATTAATCTAGGGTCCACAACCTCATCCACCTACTTTATTGAGCCTTCACAGTCCAGGCCAGTATCCACCTACCCTGTCACCCTAGGGCCGGGTACATGGCAACTAGGGTTGGCCCCTCTGTCCTGGAGTCTGCTGAAATTGTTTAAATTAGCCAAAATGAAGCTTGCTTATCCTGCCTTGCCCATTCCTTCCAGTGGAAACTACAGTAAAGGATCTTGTCTACAGTTTCCCCCTCCTCCTCTGCTTCTTGACTAGCCTCATGCTTCCTGGGTCCCTGCATGGTGTAATGTGTCTTCTTTTGAAAACTATGGATCATAAATTATCTTTTCAATGGCAATTGTCCCTTGATCTTTTGGCCTTACCAGAGCTATGTAATAATAAATCTTATTAGAACACATATAAGTTCAACCTTCCAGTTTCCTAAAATATAGCAGGCATAAGAGTAATAAGCTAGAATGGAAGGGAGGTTCTATAATTACCTATGTTAGTGGTACAATAGGCTGTAACTTATTGGTTGGATAAATAACTTCTGGTCAAGCAATGTAAAAAATATATAAATATGACCAAACTTACATGGAAATGAGAACAAGGTAAAATATGTTCTTCCAGTTTTAAACATGTTTTGGATTTATTATTATTTTTCTACACTTTTATCCCTCATCTGTTTCTTTTAATTTCATATTTTGAATCTTTTTTTGGTGTGTGTGCTGCTCTTGGCCGTACATAAACTCATTCTCATTTTGGTACTACTAGTGATAATGATAACAGCAACACAAAAATAATTTTAAAAATCCAGCATAAGATGAACTTTGTACTGAGAGCATTATATGTTTCTTATTTTCTTATAAACCTTGAAATGTAGGCTTAGTTAGTTCCTCGTTAGATGAGCAAAGAGACATTTATAGAGGTCATGTTAATTTGTACTAAATTGTCTAGCCAGTTCCAATAGAACCTGGACTCAGGTGTATGCTATCTAATCATCTCTTCTGTGTCTGTTACATTGTTCACAACATTGTGTTGAAATACTCTTTCAGTAGTAGCTTAAAGAGGACAAGGAAGTAGCTAATGTCTGGATGACATGTCATTTTGTGCTATGAACTCAGTGATTTTCCTCTGTGGAAAATTAATTTCTTCTTCTTGCTTCGATAACACATTGCTTATATTTCAAATTATACAAATCACAGTTATATTAGAGGTAGGTGGTTATATATCACCAGCTCAACTAGCTTGTAGGCTGCATGGGTGCAGGACCTCTACCTCATCTTTTTATTCATCAGAGTATTTAGCACAGGGATTTGAGATTATTAATTATACAATAAATATTTGTTGAATTGATTTGAAGATTAAATGCATTAATGCATATTAAATCTGTTTGTAAGACACTAGCCACGTGAAAGAAAATATGATATTTGAATCATCATAAATAGAGAAGGAAGAATGTAAAGGAAAAAAGACGAAACCCTATAGCAACATTGAGAACAAAGACTCAGAAAAACAATCCAAAATCGGTGAGAAACTTCCTTTTACCAAGAGGATAACTGTGGTTCTATTAGTTAGATTCAGTTTGAAATAAGATAATACTCTAATAGTAACTGAGACATAAGAACATTTCTTGTTTGTTTAACAAGTATCCTGATGTTAGATGTTCTCTGTATACTATAATCACCAACATCACCATAAAAAAAAGAGGTTCTTTCCATTTATTCTCGCTGCATTCTCAATGTGTTAGCATTTTGTCCTCAGATTTTTCATCTCATCATGTCAGGATAGCTGCCATAGCTCCAGATATTATGTTTCAACACAGAATCATCTCAAGCAGGAAGGATGGGAGAAGGGGCAAAAATAGAGCATTTTCTTTTATGCTTCTTTCTTATATGGGAGGAAAAATATCCCAACCCTAAGTTTTCAGTAGACTTCTCTTTACATCATTGCCTAGAAGTGGGTCAATCACTTTCAAAGGTAAATAAAATTTTTGTGCCGGGTAATAAATCTAGGGATAGGCACATTATCACACATGCACACACACACACACACACACACACTCTCTCTCTCTCTCTCTCTCTCTCTCTCATGGTTCTTTTGGAAATGAAGAAGGGGAAAATGGCTACTATGCCAACAAACAAAAGTGTCTGTCATGAAACTAGATTAAGAAAATAATTTTGCCTGCCACATGCTTTGCCTCATGAAACAGAGCTGCCCCTTCTATCTGAAGAATGTTAGAAACTACTTGTTTTCCACTCTGAAATGTGCCCCTGGACAGAGAAACTGGACCAGTGACTGCCAGAAAACTAAGCACTGGGCCCTTTATTATAAAGATATTCTATTTGAGATTGTCAGTTCTCTGATTCACCCATGATTCTGTATTCCCGTGCACCATTTTACTATATTTTTAAAAAAGACTGCAACTTTAAGAAGACAACAGGGCAGAATGTGGAAGAAACTAACAATGATCTCTTATATTCTGGGAAGTATAGTTTTCACAAATAATAGATTGCAGTTAGGATAGGAATTGTTTGAAACTCTGCAGGAAAAGACCCCATTTCAGGATCTAGGCTGGCAAAACAGTCCCTACTGGGACATTGCCAGTCATCATAGAAGAGGGAAAAATGACCTTTGGATGGTCCTGTCTAGGCACTTACGTGTTCTGGCCCAGAAGTGATTCGTGTTACTTTTATTTACAACTTATTTGCCAGATAGAATGTTACAGTCTAATTCAACCAGATGAAAGCCGTGAGTATAATTCTACTTGTGAGTGGACAGTGGGGAACTAGAAATCTACAGTGAACCCATAAAGACAATCACAATCTACCTATTTGGTTCCAAATATTTGCTTTATTCTTTCTTTCAAGCAACATATACTCTCTGTCTTCCCTTTGGAGAAAATACAAAAGTTTTATCCATCCAGAACATCAAATCAAAGTCCAGGATCTTTGATCATTCATGGTGGTTTCTAAATTGCAGTGGTGAAAGCAGAGTCACAGTGACTTCTTTATTAGGTCCAGACGTGGCTGCTCTTTTCCTTAGATCTGTGGACTAAAAAGAGTAGTTAATCTGTTTCTCCCAACCTAATATATAATGATTGAGCAGGATAAAGTAAACATTCTGTTTGGAAGTGGAAAGTAAGGAAGATTCACAGTAGTTACTGATTCATAGCAATTTGTAAATTCTACTAGGGAGAAGTTTCAAGGGCCTGCTACCCCCCAGGATAACAAATATTCTTTTTCTCAGTTCTGATTCTGCTAGGAGAAGCTCCCCAGTCCATTGTTCCCTGTGGCTCTTAGTTCTGCTTTCTTTGAGGTTCTTCCTTTCCAATTATTCTTTTTCACTATATCTAGAATGGGGATTAGAGAATATGCTTTCCGTTATGTTAAGCTGCTTATCAACTGTTTTTCTTTGCATAGGAAGTTAGAAATCCGAAAGTCATTTTGAGTCTTGAAGACTACTATTTTCTTCTCTTCTTTCTCCTCCTCCTCCTTTTCCTCACCTCCTCCTCCACAGACTTCTAATTTATTTGGCATTATAAGTGTTTGAAAAATTTAGCAGGCTTCTTATTTATTTCATTCTAGTCATATGTACATATATATTTTGGACTTGGGGGAGGGAGTGACAGACTTCATTTTTTTTTTCCTTGAGCAATTTTGAACAATTGAAAGGATTTGCTGGGTTTCATCTTAATCTATCCAGAGACTTAACATAAGTGTAAAGGCATATCCTTGATTTAGTACTTTTAGATTGAGCTTTACCTAAACATTCTTTCTCAGAATGTGTCTCCATTTTATTTTTTCCTCTTCAGGACTGAGAAACACTTGCCTCTTCCAACTCTATGGGTCCCTAAATTTGTGGTTTCTCTCTATTCTCTGTTATTCCTGCTCACAGCTGGACCAGTTCTATTCTGAGCCCATCTTTTCCTTTTAATACTTTGCAAAGTACAACAAACCGCAGCTAGGACACATGGCTAATGTTCCAATTTGTCCCCCAGAAATACAAGTTCATCAGGTGCAGGATCTGCCTTATAAATTATTGCAGTCAATGTGTGGTGGTAAATGTTTCATAGCCAGCTCTCCAGGAAAATACAAAAACAAAACTCCATGATTTGTGGTGCTCCCAATTTAAGTGGTATAAATTCTTCTGCTATGACAGATCCAAGTTACCCACATGACATCATAAAACTTGGAGTTGGGAAGAGATACAATTAGCTGTCTTGGGCATAAGCCAGCTCTAGCACATCACTGAATACAGGTGATTATTTTATCAAAAGCATTGCCATTGTTAATATGGGGCATCATCCTTCCAGTCTTTCTCACAACATGCTGTCTAGCCCAAAGCCAAACCCACATATTGTAGATTTTTTAACGGCAACTTCCCACTTCTCGGTATCAATCTCTGTATTAGTAGAGACTATGTTATGCCACAGTAACAAACAAAGTCAAAATCTCAGTGGCTTAAAACGAGAAAGGTTTATTTCTCACAGATACTACCATGCCCATCACAGGATGTCTGGGTCCTATGCTCCACATGTCAATCCCACAGGACCCAGGCTCATAGAGCAGCCATCACCTGGAACATAGCAGATGTTCCAGCCTCATAGAGAGGAAAAGAGAACCCTGGAGGGTTTGGTACTGGCAACTAAATGAATTATCCTCAGAAGTGATGTATACCACTTCTGTTCACAATTCATTGGCCAGAATTAGTGACAAGACCACAAAGAGAAAAGAAGAGAGGAAAGAAAGTATGAACCTACCATGTACCTGCAAGACAAAGATCAGAAAGTATTTGGTGGTTAGCACTAATGGCTATCACAAGTCTGTAAAGTAGAGATGTCTACAGCCACATAATTTGTGCAACTTGCCAAGCAACTAGTATTTTTCCCGTTTCTTTTTTTGTATCTTATATTGCAGATTATAATCAGTAAAGACTAAGACAATACACCATAGCAGCAATTATTTTTATTTTTATTTTTTTTTGAGATGGAGTCTCACTTTGTCACTCAGGCTGGAGCACAATGGTGTTATCTCAGCTCACTGCAACCTCTGCCTCCCAGGTTCAACTGATTCTCCTTCCTCAGCCTCCCAAGGAAGGAGATTCCTTCCCAAGTAGCTAGGATTCCCTCCCAAGTAGCTAGGATTACAAGCACCCACCACCACGCCCAGCTAATTTTTTGTATTTTTAGTTGAGATGGGGTTTCACCATGTTGGTCAGGGTGGTCTCAAACTCCTGACCTCAAGTGATCTGCCCGCCCTGGCCTCCCAAAGTGCTGGGATTACAGGCTTGAATCACTGTGCCCTGCCAAGGAATTATTTTTTCACTAAGCTCTTCCTTATATCATGATCCAGTAAAGATTTTTGAATATTCCTACAGGCAACCGCCTAAAATTAGGATATACAATATCTAGTAGATTAAACATAAACACAAACATCCACATTCACATAAACACACACACATGCAGTCATGAACTATTATAAGGAAATAAGAAAATTGCTGTCATAGAAATCTCTGAGTGATAGGTTTTTGAGTTTCTTTAGTTTACCTTTCTTCCAATTTTATGTAAGCATGGAATTTTGCAGCTACAAACATCATTTCCTTTATAATGAGAAAAAATCAGATATTACAAATTTATATAACTTTTAAATGATATATATTAATTCAGCTATACAAAAATATAATCAGAATTTAAAAACTTAGATGGAAGAATATCAAAGTATTCTCAGTGATTGTTCCTGACTGGTGGGATTAGGTATGATTTTTAAAAAATATTTATCTTTTCCTTTTTCAGATTTGCTATAATGGTGATATATTGTTTATATTGTTATTATAGTTTAAAAATGACAAATAGGGCACCTTTTCCTATATTTCTTCTTTTCATAATAATTCATTGAAATTTCAGTTTTATGAAAAATTTTCTTTTTCATCAGTGCTTCTGCTATTATGTTTATATGTATTATTTCCAAAGATATATATATATGAATAAAATATATATATCCCTCTGCATTAGTCCAGTCTCACATTCCTATAAAGAAATACCTGGGACTGGGTAATTTATAAAGAAAAGATGTTTAATTGGCTCATGGTTCTGCAGGCTGTGCTGGAAAGCATGATGCTGGCATCTGCTCAGCTTCTGGGGAGGCATCAGGAAACTTAAAATCACGGCAGAAGGTCAAGGGGGAGCTGGCAATTCACACGGCTGAAGCAGGAAGAAGAGAGAGATGGGGAAGGTGCCACATACTTTGAAACAACCAGAGGTCAGGAGAACTCACTATTGTGATGACAGCACCAAGAGAGCATAGTGTTAAACCATGAGAAACGACCCACATGATCCCATGATCCAATGACCTCCCACCAGGCCCAGCCTCCAGCATTGGAGATGACATTTCAATGTGAGATTTGGGTGAGTTTCATTTGAGAAGCCTATCCCAAGCCAGCAGGATGGGCTGGTTACTGAACATCAAGACTCAGGTCAAATGTCCTCTATTCAGAGAATTTCCTCAACTACCCAGTTAATCTAGAAAAATACTTGTCACTCATTTCTTTTCATGTTTGCTTTGATTTATAAAGCTTTCTACTGTTGAAAGTCATCTTATCTGCTTATGTTTACTTGCTTTGAATTTATCTTCCTCTTAGAATGTCAGTTCCCTGAGAACAGGCTCCCTGTCTGTCTTGTTCTCCATTGTATTCTTAACACTGAGATCAGTGCCTGGCACCTAATAAGTGTTAGTCCAAACTGTACCGTGTTGTAAACCACCACCCAGTATTTTGCAGACCTTGGTCAGTGAAACATTCATCAGGTTTGGGCTGTGAGAAACATCCTGCCTAACCACCTGACCACAGTCGGACAATAGCCCAACTAAAGAAACATCCATATTATATTCTGTTGGGAGAAAGTGCAAAGAAACACCATGTTCTGCGGGGACAAGGGCCAGAACCGCCTCATCATGAGACCATCTTATATCAATATCCCGCTGGGCAGCAAGCCATGTGGCCCAGACCCGTCCCGCTCAAATCTGTGAGTTCCCCAGCCTGTAAGTGGCAGTGGGCTCCGGCATTAAGCTGGTCTCCCACTTCCACAGGTGTCTGCAATATACTTGTGTTGCTGTTTGAGCCGCCCTCTCTCTGTGTGTCTTTAAACCTTGATTTCCCTTTAAAACCTAACATTTTAGTACCAAACCAGGGATAGGGATTGGGTTCTAACACATAAGTCTTCTCTTGCAACCTGGAAAGCAGCAAGCAGCAAAAACTGGACCTGGGCCTGCCTGCTGCCAGGTCCTAGTGGATTCCCTGTTCCCAGCCCCATTCCCTTGTTCTCTCTTTTTCTCCAGCCCTGGGCTAACCTCCAGATACTGATCAAACTCTCTATCATCTTTTTCCTTCCTTCCCCTTTCTGGGAAGCTCCAAAAAGGATCACCCCCATTGCTGGACATCACAACCAAAAACGGTCTCCAATTAGTGGGCGAGTCTTCCTTCTCCTCCTGTCTGGATTCCTCTCATATTTCTGCCAGAAAATCCCAGCGCTGAGTGAGAGGTCTCTCCGGTCACCAGGTGACTGTGGCCTGCTTTCTCAGAGCATGACATCAGAATGTTTGCTGCTCTGGCCACTCCAGCCTGAAGGGAACCGCGAAGAGCTGTGAGGATGCTCTGGCTCTCCCACGTCCCTTCTAACAGGAGGAATCCCAGTACTCACTCCCCTCCTCTAAATTTCTCAAACTTCTGGCTACCAGTCTGGGTCAAACCTCTTCAAAACGTCCTCGAGACACCGCTCTTGGATGTCTTATCTGGAACCTCCAAGTCCAGGGCTTGGCAGAATTCATTAAAACTGAATGCCTTATTCACAGCACTCACATGTGTCATCCAAGACTTCTGAGCCCAGGGCTTGGTGGACTCCGTTAAAACTCAGCACCTTACTTGCCTGGGTAGTTCCCTCTGTAATGTGGCCTAGCCCAGTGTAAACTGTACAGTAAGAGTCAATGGCCAAACAACAAAACATTCAATTGCCAAATTCAACATAATCTAAAAAACTTTCTCCAATGGAATGATAAATGATTCAAGGTGCTTTCATTATCTCCGTTTGTGGCTCTCTCTGCCAGTCCTGTTCACCTTTTCAAATCCTCCTCAACAAAAAACCTGCAAAAGCTCCTCCTTCTCCAGACAAGCCTTCCTCTTCTGATTTCAATCTAGCCAACAAACCCTCTCCCTCAGAACCTCTCCCACCACCATCCCTCCCTCCTTCTCCTTCAGCTGTGCCTCCTCCACTCCCTCATTGTTGCCTTTTGTCCCCCTCCTTCTCCACTGCATACCAGGGCTCATACTCAACCCCTTTTTGCCAAAAACCGGGCACACGCTCAAAGGTCCTCCTAAGTCCTGGGCCCAAGGCATAATCTGAGTTCATGTTTACTTTTCCGTAGCCAACCTCTCCCAGTTTGAAAAGAAACTTACCTTCCCCCCGCCCCCACAAATTCCACCTCCTTCTGCAAGGAATTTCTAAATATCACTCAATCTATGCCCTTACCTGTCATGAAATCTATGTCATGCTCTCCTCCGCCCTCACCCCGGAGCACAGGGAACACATCTGGACAGCTGCCTAGGCCCATGCAAACACCCTCCACAAACAAGATGCTGCCCATAACCCAATAGGAACCCTAGCTGTCCCCAGAACTAATTCCAATTGGGATTATCAGGCAACTTCCACAGATAGACAGAAACAAGGCCATATGATATCATGTCTCCTAGCTGGCATGAATAAAGCCAGCCCTGCTTTTTTCCTCTCCTGCCTTTCAGAGGTCGTACTAAATATACTACCTTAAGGCTTACTGCCAGTAAGGGCAGAATCTACCTTCATTTCCCAATCAGCCCCAGGAAAAACAAACAAACAAAAAAAAACAAACAAAACCTTAAAAACTGGAGGATGACCTGCAAATTTCCCAAAGATACTTAATCAAAGTGGCCTTTAAGATTTTTAGCAATAGAGAGGAAAGACTGAAAACCCAAAAGCTAAAAAGAGACCAGGATAAATGCCGTTCAACAGGGTTCACAACTCATACAAAAATTCTCAACCTTGCAATAAACTGCTCCAGAAGCCTGTTTGAAGTGTGGCCAGCAGGGTCACTAGGCAGAAGTCTGCCCTAATCCCAGGACACCCTCAAAACCTTGCCCCATCTGCAATATCAAGGAACACTGAAAGTCGGACTGTGCCCAGTGAAACCCTTCATCTTGCTTCACCACCTCTAACTGAAGACTGACAGGGCCCGGAATCCACCACCCCCACCGCCACCACCACCTTGGAACTCAGGGTAACACTGTCAGTCTCTGGTAAAGCTATGCTTTTCCTTTTAAATATAGAGCTAGTTACTCAGTTTTACCAGAATATTCTGGACCCCTCCTCAGTTCTTCTATCTCTATTGTGGGATTCAATGGAATCCCCTCTAGGCACAAACACACTGGTTCTCTATTATGCAACCTATTCAACACCCCCTTCTCCCACTCCTTCCTGGTTATACCTCAGTGTCCTAACCCTATCTTGGGGCGACATACAAAGTAAATCCCAGATCTCCATACAATTTGCTTCCTGCAGTTCTGCCCCTTTTATTTTATGCTGTTGCCTAGATGCTTCCCTCTTCTCTGCCTCATCCTCATTTTCCACCCTATTACCTTTTGCTAATCCTAAAGTTTGGAACATTTCTAAACCCACTATAGCCACACATCACATCCCAGTCACAATAACCCTCCAAAACCTCTCCATTTTTCTTTGTCAGTCTCAACATCCCCTTAAACCAGCCGGGCCTTAGGGACCTCAAACCTATTATTTATAAACTTTTACAAGCTCGAAATTTTAAGCCTGTCAACTCTCCCCACAACACTGCTATCCTGGCTGTTAATAAGACAGAGGGTCTTACGGCTTGGTCCAGGATCTCTAGTTGTTAAACAGGCCTATCTATCCATTGGTCCCCAACCACATACTCTACTCTCCCATATTCCCTAATCTACCGCACATTTATCTGTATTAGATCTAAAGGACAACTTTTTCACTATTCACTTAAATTTGGCTTCCCAAAGTCTTTTTGGTTGCACTTGGTCAAATCCTAATACACATCCACCCAACTAACATGGATCATACTCCCACAGGGGTCCCAGGATAGTCCCCACCTTTTTGGATAGGCCCTTAACAAGAATCTAGCTGAACTTTCCTTATTCCTAGCACTCTCCTCCAGTACATCAATAACCTCCTTTTTGGTAGGTTATTGTCCTGTCCATCCAACAGACAATTCATCTTTTAAATTTCCTCCATAGTCAAGGATATGAGTCTCACCCACAACAGCTCAAGTAGCCCAAATCTAAGTCATTTAACTTGGGCTTGTTCTAACCCCTAATTCTCAAGCCATCTCAACCCAATGAAATGAGCTGAATTGGGACATTCCACTTCCCCACAGAAAGAGGGACCTCCTCTCCGTCTTGGGCCTTGTGGGATACTTCTAGCTGTAGATTACCAACTTCGGCTTGCTGGCCAAGCCGTTCTACATGGTCTCACGTGGGCTTATCCTAAGATCCCTGAACCCAGCTTGTCCTATCAACTCTCACTTTAGAAAACAAAACAAAACAAAACAAAACAAAACAAAAAAAACAAAACACCCTTTTAATGGCCACAGCACTGGGACTGCCAAATCCCCACCAAACCCTTTACTCTGTGTGTGCATTCTGACCATGGCCTTGCTCATGGACTACTCTGCCAAACATACGGCAATGCCCCACAAGCCATTACATACCTTTCTAAACAACTGGACTCTGTCATTTTTTTTTTCTGGACAGAGAACTGTGGTTTGAATGACACTATCTCCCAGTTTGAACTCCTCTCTTCCATCCAATTGGACAATGGGCCAATGTTTATTTCAAAGGTTAACTAAAAGCTAGCAAAGGCTCTAAACATTAAATGGGATTTCCATATTCTTTATCAACCCCAGTCTTCAGGTAAGACTGAATGGGCTAACGCCCTTAAAACAGCAACTAACCGAACTCTCCCTAGAGGTTAAGATGACCTGGACTTGACTTACCATTGGCCCTCATGCATTTGTGAGCCTTCCACACAAACCCTCAGCCCAAGCCCATTTGAACTCATGTACAGATGTCCCTTTATCCTCCAGAATCTCCCTTCATCTCCTCCCCCTTCTATGTGGGATACTTGGCCGGCATTACATCTCACTCAACATCTAATGCTTCCTCGTCCCAGCCTAAAAGACCATTCTCCAGACACTCCTCCTTGTCCCTACAACCAGGGAACTGGGTCTGAATCGCCGACTCCTCTTCCACCTCTCTCCACCCAAAGTGGACAGGTCCTCACTAGGTCATCCTAACTACTCTCATGGTGGCAAAGCTAACAACCTATCCATACTGGAGACACCATTCCAAACTAAAAAGAACACCAGATTCAGATTCAGAAATTTTCTCATCCCCAAATTATTTTTCCTCCCTCACGGGTCTGACCTTGCTGCACTTAACAAAAATTCCAGAAGTTGCCCTTCCAGAAGGCCCTGGTCCATGACACTCTCTGCCTCCAATTTTAAATCCTTTATCTCATACTTTGTTTCAAATATTTCCCAGTGTTCCCTCCCATGTCTCTGGATAGACCACTCATGTTCCTCACATTAATCCAGGAGCTGTGGTTGCAGGACATCTTCCAAGATTTCAGTCCTACTCAAATTTCCATTTTTGTTTTGTTTTTTTTTTGTCTTTGTCTATTGGATACTCTAAGTCCCTGCCCCCAGCCTTTGGCAGGTGGGGTGCCTTTGTCAACCTCACACATCGTCTTTTAATAGTCACACTCCCCTCTTCCAACTGTTAAATTTGTTTGTCCACATACACCCAGCAGGTCACAGCCCTTCCTGTTAACCTTACCACATAAACCTGGTCTAAAATAAACCTGCATCTCACCTACTCAGCCAATCCATTCCCAAAACCTGTTTATAATCTTGCTCAGCTAAACACCTTTCCCCAAATCCATCAAATAAACCCACAGTGTCACACACAGGGATGTCACCCTCCTTCACCTCATGGCCTCTTAACGAAACATGTTACAAGCTGGATTTCATAAATCACTTCCTACCAACCGTGCCCCTTTTTTTCTGGTGCAGCTCTACATGTATCAAACTCAAGGGTGTTTCCTAGAAAAAAAAAAAAGCACATGATTCCCTCAACTTCAACCTTTATCCTTCTGCCCCATCAGAACTGCAATGGCTATTAGTTACCAAAACCCATCTTTGTCTCTCTCCAAAACCAAACAGCTTTCACCTCCTCCTTAACCAATGTTCCCTCTCAGGCCCTCACAGGGGCTATCCTTGCTAACAACTATTCAACTTGGAAAAAAAAAACGTAGGAACAAAAAGTTTATTCAAGTTTAAACCCCACCTTCTCATGGCTCAGTACCTTCACTTACAACATTTGCCTATCAACCCCAAGTCTTTTCTGTGTGAAACAAACTCTTACCTCTACCTACCAGCCAATTGGTCGGGAACCTGCACCTTATATTTCAATCCCCAAACAACCAGACCATCCAGGTTCCTTTAGTAGCTTCTGTCTCATCTTCCTCTACATGCACTAAGCGGGCTCTGCATCTCAGACCTCTGGCAACGGCAACAGGGTTAAGCATCTCTGCTGCACTTGGCACCAGAATAGCAGGTAGATCACCCTCAACTGCCCTATATAACAAAATCTCTACAATTCTCTATAACACCCTAGAGGACACGCATACTTTCATTACAAACCTCCAAAGGCAGATAGACTCCTTTGCGGGAGTTTTCCTTCAAAACTGAAGGGCTCTAGACCTGTTAACCACTGAGAAGGGGGACTCTTGTATAACTCCAAAAAGAATGCTGTTTTTGTGTTCATGAATCCAGCATTATTCATGACACAACCTGAAGGCTCCATGACAGGGCTGCAGAAATCCAACATCAAGTTACTAGCTCTTGGTGGCAGGGGTCATCGCTTCTAAAGTGGATGACTTGGTAACCCCTTCCTTTTTTTTATTGTACTTTAGGTTCAGAGTACATGTGCAGATCATGCAGGACTGTTGCATAGGAACACACATGGCAATGTGGTTTGCTGCCTCCATCTCCCTGTCACCCACATCTGGCATTTCTTCCTATGGGTAACCCCTTTCTTAGAGCCCCTAATTTTCTTCCCCATAATACTAACAATTGGCCCATACGTACTCAGCTTTATATCCTACTTTATCTCCCAAAGGCTGAACTCCCTTGTCCAGGCAGCCACCTAGAAACACATTAATACCTCCTTCTCCACCAAGTACAGCATCAGGCCTTCAGGAAAATAACTCTGAAGACGGACACAGACTACTTTAAAGCCCAAACCCCGATTACAGTGCCCCTGTTCAGCAGGAAGCAGCCAGATAATTAACGACTCCTATCTTTCTTTTATACTAAAGTAGAAGGCAAGAATGTTAGTCCTGGATGATGGGTGGATTTACTTCTTTAAGAAAAGCAACGAGAACAGTGGAAAGGTGGCTTAAGAGAACAGAAACCATATGTCAGTTATAGGAAGAATTATTAGGACAAAGGTGGTATACTGAACTTGACTTCAGGATTAGTTTGAACAGCCTAATCCTAAAGGTTTTCTAAAGGTTCCAGTTAGTGAGGTTTTAGAATTTTTTAGCTTCAGGTAAAAAACCTATTTGGCAAGGTCCAGATTTTTCATATCTCTGTGACTATTTGTGGATGGTCTCCTGTAGCTCTCTTTCTGCTGTGCTGGAAAGTACTTCTGGTGCTCCTGGTCCCAATCACATATGGTCCCCTGAGAGAAAATCATTCTTTACAGAGAGAGAAGGGGAAACTAAAATTGCTTACATTAGAATATATTTACATGTCGGCACCATAAAACCTTACATTAAAAGGCTAAAATGCAAACAGCATTACAGGTCTCTTTCCAGGGGTAAGGTGGTGTTTTGGTAGAAGCCTTTTGAGAGTTACTTTCCTTATCTCTGCCTTTCTCTCTCGTGCGTTCCAGGGCCATAACTTATGAAGATCAACATTGATATGATTGGTCTTTATTCCCATACCATGTTTGCAGTGAGGCTTTTGGCCACTCTAACTAAAATTGCTCCCTAATGACACTATATCTCATTCTCTTGCTCATTTTTCTCTTTTGCACTTACTATCATCTAAAACAAAACAAAAAAACCTTATTGTTGGTTTCTTCTCCAGAGTGTAAGTTCTACAAGGGTGGATTAGTTATTCGTTTTCATTAGATTATAAAGCTTGTTACAATGAAGCTGCTGTTACTGCAAATTTGTGTACTAGTGATTGCCTTCCTCCCTTATCGTCATAATGTAGGGCTCATGATGGCAAACACTTAGATTGAAAAGTTTTAGGACCTAAATCAGGGGTAGGCACTTCTTGAAATAAATGAAAGAAAGAATGAATATATAAAATCACGTTAAAAATCCTTTCTCAGAACTGCATTCAGAAACAATCTATGGCCTGAAAAGGAAAATGTTCAAATTATCTCTTACCGCATGTTGCTTTTTGCCAAAAATTGCTAGGTTTAATGAGTTGTTAGTAGAGCAAAATAATGCCTTCATCATAAATTCACTTACAGTCTTCCATATATACTATTATAGACAATAAAAGATGGGAAAAGTAAACAAACAAACCTAAATCCTGTCAGGTGACAGTCTCGTAAAATTTGACTTCAATTTAACATCCAGGGGCATATGTGGGTGATGAGCATTTGACAACTGCCTTACATTTCTTACATTTTGCTGTAATGTCACACAGAGTAGCTGCCATTCTGGTCTAAAAACCCTGGGGGAAAAGAACAAACATGAAATATTAGAAATCCTTAATTATGTCTCTTGAGTTTATTTGGCTTGAAGTCTGATTGCCAAAAATATCCCTGCCTGTAACATTAGTAGTCTTTTGTATTTAACTAAAATATCAGGAATGTAAAGGAAATGTAAACAACTTCGGTTGTCTAACCAACATTATTCATTTGATTTCTGCTCACTGCTGATAGCAGCACATTTATATTTCATGGTTTCTGAATTCAAAGTACCATAATATCCAGATGTGGTCGACTGCTTTCAGGACCAGATGATAAACAGCATTATTTCTTGAAGTTAGATAGCAATCCTAAAGAATAGTCCATTCAGCAGCAAATCAAAAGATTTATATTAAATAGGAAAGTCACATTAATCTAGGCTAGGTATTCCTGGTGTCAGAAACTTATCTGTAGGGAAAATAGAAAGCATTATGTAAAGAAAGTGGTTTATACTATGGCCTGGAAGCACAGTGTCATCAAAATAAGGGGAGAGACGCGATATATAATTGAGAGCTAATTTCTGAGAACAATATGTAATGGAAAACTAATATCACAGCTCACAACCCCACTTCAGTTTTGCCAATTGAAAAGTAGGTAAGCAGCCAGGCATGGTGGCTCATGCCTGTAATCCTAGCACTTTGGGAGGCCGAGGTGTGCGGATTGCCTGAGCTCAGGAGTTCGAGACCAGCCTGGGAAACCTGGTAAAACTCCATCTCCACTACAATACAAAAAATTAGCCAGACCTGGTGGTGTGCGCCTGAAGTTCCAGCTACTTGGGAGGCTGAGGCAGAAGAATCGCTTGAACCTGGGAGACAGAGGTTGCAGTGAGCCTAGATCACACCACTGCACTCCAGAGTCTTTGTCTCAAAAAGAAAAAAAAAGTAGGTAAGCAATTTTGGAATGCTTCATGATCTAGAAAGAAGTCTTTTTTAGATACTTAAAGTTTTAAATTATTATAGGCTTCTTCCGATGCGTTTCCTAGAACATAATGCTTTAAAAATGCATTGGTGATGTGAGTGTTCATACTAACACATGGTTCTCTGTGGCTGAGGATATATTTCGAATGTTGCTGCTCATGATTGCCTTTGATCTGCCAGTTTCAGCATAATGATCTAATACATATGTGAGTGTTTTGAACAGACAAATAGTTCAACATCAATTCTAGATACGGTATTTTTCTCATTTTTGTTTTAGTGTACATTTATATGTATGAAAAGAGCATTCTTCATCATTTCTTTGCAGGGTGATTTCAAGCCTGAAAAGAATATTTGGTCTTCAATCTTGGCAAGCATATCTGTAAAGTAGATGATAAGGGTGCTGATGAGATAAAAAACTTTCTTCCTGGTTAATGAAGGGTATCTAATGATCTTCTTTATCATCTTGATATATTTATATTCATCTCTCTACCGAAAAACGTAACTGTACTTGGTTATTCAAATTGCTAAAATTCAAGTTGCAACCAATAATAAGTAGAGCCTTAAATTCTGAGGAAAAGTTTACAAAGTAAAACCCATCTTTTCTTATACCATAATTGAAAAGTCAATTTTTAAATAATGTTTCTTGGATTATCTCTTCTTTTTCCTGAACTATTAAGACCTTCTAAGATATCTTTCTAGTTTAAGAGGTGGTGATTGATCTTTTTTTAAAGAACTAACTCTCTGTGGATTGTTCTATACAATTAATCAATTAAGTCAATGTTGCTTTATTGTTTGCTGCTACATGTACATTCAGTCTTACCTCCAAGCTCAACTGTATGGTCCTTGAAAGCAGGATATAAACCAGTTTCTCAGATATGAAAGGAAGCTGAAGAGTCTTACACAGAAAAAGCATAGAATAGTAAGGATATTTTATGAGTTAAGCAAGTTTTTTAGTGCAGAGCTTCTCTGAACGTCTGCTGCAAGAGTTAATTGCTGTGGCTCCTGAACCAGACTGCCTTGGTGCCCATCTCAACTCCATTATGAACTGTGTGATCTTGAACCTTGGATACATGGATTAACCTTTATGTGCTTTAGTTTCTAGAACTGTAAACTGGGTTACCTCACACAATTTGTATGAAACATTAAGAAATTAATGCATGTACTATTATCATTAATGCACAATTGTGAATTTCTGAAAGAGGAATTTACTGTGTAGTTTCCATAAACATATCTGACCGTGGAATTCTTTTTTTCACGACATATCACACAACTAGTGTTACAGAAAGTACACTCAGAGAAATATCCTTAGACAGTGTGCTATGATTACAGATATTTAACACATTTGTATCATAAACATTAGATATCCACATTCCATTCATGTAGATTTTAAAATATAAATATTTTTACTTTTATGCATGCTTCCCCTATGTCCTTCTGGATATATAACCCAGAACCATTTAAAGTGAGTTCCACACTTTGGGATTTTTCAACCTAAAGTACTTTACCATATATTTCCCAGGAATAATGACAATCTATTATAGATATTATTATAATGCTTAATAAAATAACAATGATTATATAGTATCATTCACCCAATATTTAAAATGTATGCAAATATTACCGGATATCTTTTATAGATGTTTTTAAAAAATATAGGACCTGGGCTGGGCACGGTGGCTCATGTCTGTGGTCCCAGCACTTTGGGAGGCCAAGGCGGGTGGATCGCAAGGTCAAGAGGTTGAGACCATTCTGGACAACATGGTGAAACACCATCTTTACTAAAAATACAAAAATTAGCTGAGCATGATGGAGCAGGCCTGTAGTGTAGTTCCAGCTACTCTGGAGGCCGAGGCAGGAGAATTGCTTGAAACTGGGAGGCAGTGGTTGCAGTGAGACAAGGTCATGCCACTGCACTTCAGCCTGGTGAAAGAGGAAGATTCTGTCTGCCCTCCCCTGCCGCAAAAAGGACCCAATTGAGGTGCACACGTTGTATTTTGTTATATAGATGTAGCTTTCTTTTAATATAGAGTAATTCTCTCATATTATTTTTTTGACTTTTTAAAGAGCTTTTGTCAGCTGTCTTGTAGAATGTCCTTCCGTCTGATTGTCTTTTGTGTTGACTAAATTGTTTCCCATCTTGGAAATGGGAAGTTAGGTCTAGAGTTTGATAAGATACAAGTTAAGCAATTTGACAACAATGCTTGATGGATGATTATTTCAAAGCACATCCCATTTGAGACATATAATATCAGATTTTTCCTTTATTAGTAATGATAAGTTTGATCACTCAGTTAAGGTGGTGACTCTCAGAAGTCTCAATTGTGAAAGTATATCTTTTCCTTGGTAAATTTTAAATAATCCATTGTGTAATGCATTGGAATTTGTGAATCTCTTTTTTCCTTAACATTTTACCAATCCTTTTTGTAACCATTGATAACTCTTTGTTTAAATCAAATTGTATATTGGGATTAGGAAATGGTGATTTTTCTAATTTTGTGATTCCATGTGCATTAACAGGCATTCTTCTGTTAAGGTATTATCACTGTTTTGAGTGGCATGTGGCTTAAGATGAAGTGATGGAACGGCATGCAAGAGCAGACACATGCTTGACAGATTTAGGCAGATTCATGACAGTTGTAAAAGAAAATGCCAGAGCTTTTCAGACAAGACAGGGCTAAACATAAGAAGAGGGACATGCATGCACACAGACACACACACACACACGGAGGGGGAGAGAGAGACAGAGAGATATGAGTTTACTATATGACTGTCCCCTGGGAAAGGGCCCTGGGAAGGGACCAGTAAACCAGGACAGCCTGTTTCATATCAGTGCCATAGCTCCCTTGTTTCTTTCACTCCTTTTGGTTCTATCATTTGATTAACTGCTCTCCTTTTGTCCTCACTTTCAAGTTCTTTATCTCTTTTTCTGAAGATGTAACACTTATAATTAGCATACCTCTATCTTCCACATGTAAATTTTTGGAAGTGTTGGCAGACAGCAGAGAAGGCAAAGTTTGGAAAAGTACAGGAATCAAAAGCTCTAAGATAGCCATAGACATGGTATTAGACTCTATGTATCAAGGCTTTGTTGAGAAATACATGGCACACTCCAACAGGGTCATAAGGGGATGTTAAAAGGGAAAAAATTAAAATAACTCATAAAGGGTATTGAAGTACCCTCAGCTATGACAAGTTAAGACATGTATGCTCCAGCATCGAAAGAGTAGTTGTGTAGAGAGGGCCACCTGAAGGAACAATTGGCTTAGATGGAGGGACACAGCCAACACACAATCCCTGTGGGGAGGAAGCTGATAAGTAAATACCCCACCTTCAGTCTTCCCCACCCTCTGATTTCCTAAAATGTAAGTTCTGTGAGTATAGAAATTTTATTTGTCTTATTTATTTGTATGCCTAGAAGAAATGGTGCCAGGTATGCAGATTGTGTTCAGTAAGTTTTGTTTAGTATGTAAACGAATGAATGGAAGAAAGATTGGATGTCTGAGAGACTCAGAGGACTCATTTTGAGTTTCCTTTTGGGTTTCTCAGTTGGTCTTTTGAAAATCCAAAAGCAAATTCAATTTTTTTACCTTAGTAATGCATATCAATGCCATGAAATCTCAGTATTTTATTTTTAGAAAAAATGATCAATGAGAAAATTGCACCAGAGAATCCATATTGAGACTTTTGAGTTGAACACATTACTTAGCAAATGCTAACATGGGAACTTGAGGATATTTAGTGAACCTGCTGTAGTCAAAAAATTAATGAAACTGAAATCAATAGAGAAGCAACTATCTATTAACCTTGGCATTTTGGGGTGGCCTGAAAAAAGCTTTTACCTACTGTTGGGCTTTGTAACCTATAAAATAAATCAAAACATAACAACAGTTAACCTTGAAAACCCTTTGATTACCTCCCAGGGTTAATATTCTTGAAGGCAGTATAGTTCAATGGGAAAGTCTGTATCTCAAATTAAGCAAAATTCTGTCAAATTCTGACTCTGCTATTCATTATCCATTTAACATAGAAATATTACTTGAAAATTTTTGAAAAATCTCACTTTTTCATGTGTTAAACCAGAATAATCTCACTTGTATTGTGCCAAGAATTGAGAAAATGTATTGCAAATGTTTGGCACATGATATCTGCTTTATTCATATTAGTTCCTTGTTTTCCTTGGAGAAAGATAAATTAATATATTGATATAATTTAAAATATAAAATTAATATTAATTACTATAATATTAATTTTATATTAGATTTTATTTCTCTTCATTTTTGTAAACTTTTGGAAATTCTTGATGTTACTATGTAGTTGATCAACATAGAATCAATTTCAGTGACCTATATCAAAGAAAGCAGAAGAAAACCTACATGATTTTACATAACCATATCCCAACTTGTCATTTATTTTTCAAACTTGAGATCTAGAAACAGTTTTCATCATGAGATAGATATAGTCACAAAACCCAATTTAAAAATAGAAATAAAGATAATTTATCAGACTTCACAAAAATCTTCAATTCCTGTGTGTAAATGGCACTGGTGAGCAAAAGTTTTAGATTTTGCTTGTGGAAATTTTAAATATTTCCATGTTATTATATTTTACTTTCCTGCTCGAAGGGGAAATACAACTGATTTTATGGTAGGCAACTGAAATAACTTGTTTATTGCTTATCCTTCCACAGATATTTTATGCATATGTGGGCAATTATATACTCTCTACGCTTTTTAATTCTTAACAAATGCTATATTTTAGACTAGATTTAAATTTTAGGAAAAGTTGTAAAGATATTACAGAGAGCCTATATACTACATCAACCAGTTTTTCTCTTTTGTTAGCATCTCATATTTTGGGGGTACATTTGTCATAGCTAGGGCATCAGCATCAGTATATTATAATTAGTTAAATTTCACAATTTATCAGGTTTTGCTGTTTTTAACCCAGAGTTCCTTTACAGTTCTAGGATCCCTTCCATGATAACATCTTAAATTTAGTTATTGTGTCTCCTTATCCTCTTCTGATCTGTGACAATTTCTCAGACTTTCCTTGTTTTTTTTTAATGACCTTGACATTTTTGAGGAGGGCTGGTTAAGTATTTTGTAAAAGGGTTCTCAACTGGAGTTTGACTGATATTTTTCTCCTGGCTAGACAGAAGTCTTGAGAGAATGATTTCAAAGGTGAAGTACGCTTCTCAGCATGGTAACAAGGGCATGTCTTTCAACATGACTTACTACTGATGATGTTAACTTTGATTACCTGGCTAAGGTAGGTGTGTTGTTTCTCCAGTGTAAAGTTACTTCTCCTCTCTTATGAACTGTAATCTTTGAAAGAAAGTCACTTACCAAAGCTCATACTGGATGAATGGAGAGTTGCGTTCCATCTCCTTATGCCCCTTTAATTTTTTTTATTTGAATTTTTATTTTAAGTTCAGGGGTACACATGCAGGTTTGTTACATAGGTAAAGTGTCATGGGGGTTTCTTGTACAGATTATTACATCATCTAGGTATTAAGCCTGGTACCCATTAGTTATTTTTCCTGATCCTCTCTCTCCTCCAAACTTCCACCCTCTGATAGGCCCCAGTCTGTGTTGTTCCTTTTTATGTGTCTGTGTGTTCTCATCGTGTAGTTTCCACTTATAAGTGAGAACATGCAGTATTTGGTTTTCTATTCCTGCATTAGTTTGCTAAGGATAATGACCTCCAGCTCTATTTGTGTTCCTTAAAAAGACGTAATCTCATTCTATTTATGGCTGCATAGTAGTCAATGGTGTATATGTACATTTTCTTTATCCAGTGTATTATTGATGGGCATTTAGATTGATTCCATGTCTTTGCTATTATGAATAGTCCTGCAATAAACATACTCATGTATGTGTCTTTATAATAGAATAATTTATATTTCTTTGAGTATATACCCAGTCATAGGATTGCTGGGTCAAACAGTATTTCTGTCTTTAGGTTTTTGAAGAATCACTACACTGTCTCCCACAATGGCTGAACTAATTTACACTCCCACCAACAGTGTATGAGTATTCCTTTTTCTCCACAACCTCACAAGCATATGTTACTTTCTGACTTTTTATTTTTATTTTTTTATTGCACTTTTTGACGTTTTAATAATAACCATTCTGATTGGTATGAGTTGGTATCTCATTGCGATTTTAATTTGCATTTATCTAGTGATCAGTGATGTTGAGCTTTTTTTTATATGCTTTTTGGCCACATGTATGTCCTCTTTTGAAAAATGTGTGTTCATGTCCTTGCCCTCTTTTTAATTGTCTTTCTTATATAGTTTTTAAAGTTTCCTACAGATGCTGGATATTAGATCTTTATCAGCTGCATAGTTTGCAAAAATTGTCTTGCATTCTGTGGGTTGTATGTCGTCTCTGTTGATAGTTTCTTTTGCTGTGTAGAAACTCTTTAATTAAATCCCATTTGTCAATTTTTGCTTTTGTTGCGATTGTTTTTGGCATCTTCATTGTGAAATCTTTGCTTGTGCCTATGTCTTGAATGGTACTGCCTAGGTTGTCTTCCATTCTTTGTATAGTTGTTGATTTTACATTTAAGTTTTTAATTCATCTTGAGTCAACTTTTCTATATGGTGAAAGGAAGGGGTCCAGTTTCAGTCTTCTGCATATAGCTAGCCAGTTATCCTAGTACCATTTATTGAAAAGGGAGTCCTTTCCCCATTGCTTATTTTTGTCAGATTTGTCAAAGATCAGATAGTTGTAGGTGTGTGGCTTCATTTCTGGGGTTCTCTATTCTGTCCCATTCTTCTACGTGTCTGATTTTGTGCCAATATCATGCTGTTTTTGCTACTGTAGCCCTGTTGTATAGTTTGAAGTCAGGTAGCATGGTGCATCCAACTTTGTCATTTTTGCATAGGATTACCTTGGCTATTCAGGCTTGCTTTTGGTTACATATGAATTTTAAAATAGTTTTTTTTACTAGCTCTGTGAAGAATTGCAATGGTAGTTTAATAGGAATAGCATTGAATGTATAAATTTCTTTGGACAATATGGTTATTTTAACCTGTTGATTCTTCCTGTCCATGAACATGGAAAGTTTCTCCATTTGTTTGTGTCATCTCCGATTTCTTTGAAAAGTGTTTTGTAGTTCTCCTTATAGAGATCTTTGACCTCCCTAATTATCTGTATGCCTAGGCGTTTTTTTGTGGCAATTGTGAATGAGATCGAATTCCTGATTTGGCTTTTGGCTTGACTCTTGTTGGTGTATAGGAATGCTAATAATTTTTGCATATTAATTTTGTATCCTGAAACTTTACTAAAGTTGTTTATCAGCTTTAGAAGCTTTTGGGTTGAGACTATGGAGTTTTCTAGATGTAGAATTATGTTGTCTGCAAACAGAAACAGAAATAGTTTGACTGCCTCACTTCCTATTTGAATATACTTTATTTCTTTCTCTTGACTGATTGCTCTCCTCAGGTCTTCTAATACTATGTTGCATAGGAGTGGTGAGAGGGAGAATCCTCTTGTAAAAGTTTTCAAGCACAATGCTTCTAGCTTTTGCCCATCTAGTATAATGTTGGCTGTGGATTTGACATAGATGGCTTTTATGATTTTGAAATGTTCTTTCAATACTTAGTTTATTGAGCATTTTTAACATGATGGGATGTTGAATTTTATCAAAAGCATTTTCAGCATCTATCAAGATAGTTACATGTTTTTTTTGTGTCTTTAGTTTTGTTTTTGTAATAAGTCATATTTATTGATTTGTGTGTGTTGAACCAACCTTGCATACAGGTGATGAAGCCTACTTGATTGTGTTGGATAAGCTTTTTGAGGCGTGGGTGGATTCAGTTGGCTAATATTTTTGTTAGGGATTTTCGTATGGATGTTCATCAAGGATATTGGCCTAAAATTTCCTCTTTTTGTTATGTTTCTGCCAGGTTTTGGTATCAGGATGAATGCTGGCCTCATAGAATGAGTTAAGGAGGAGTCCCTCCTTAATTTTTTTTTTTTTTTTTTGGAGTAGTTTCAGTAGGAATGGTAGAAGCTCTTTGTACATCTGGTAGAATTCAGCTGTGAATCCATTTGTTGTGGGCTTCTTTTTTTTTTGTCAGTAGGCTATTTATTACTGCCTAGGCTATTTTGAACTGAAGTTCAAAATTGAACAAGGAAGAAATTAATCCATTTCTTCTAGATTTTCTAGTTTATGTTCATAGAGGTGTTTATAATATTATCTGATGGTTATTTGTATTTCTGTGAGGTCTGTTGTAATATCTACCTTGTCATTTCTGATTGTATTTATTTGAATCTTCTTTCTTTCCTTCTTTATTAGCATAGCTAGCATTCTATTTTATTAATTTTTTTAAAGAACTATCTTCTGGTTTCATTGATCACTTAAATTGATTTCCATGTCTCAATTTGTTTCATTTCAGCTCTGATTTTGGTTATTTCTGTCTTCTGTTATTAATAGCTTTGGGGTTAGTTTGCTCTTGGTTCTCCAGTTCTTTTAGTTATGATGTTATGTTGTTAACTTGAGGTCTTTCTATTTTTTGATGCAGGCATTTAGGGCTGTAAATTTCCCTTTTAACACTGCCTTAGCTGTGCCCCAGAGATTCTGATATGTTCTATCTTTGTTCTCATTAGTTTCAAAGAACTTCCTGATTTCTGCCTTAATTTTATTATTTACTCAGAAGTCCTTCAGAAGCAGGTCATAACAATTTCTATGTAATTTTATAATTTTGAGTGATTTTCTTAGTCTTGATATCTAATGTTATTGCCATGTGGTCTGAGAGAGTGGTTGTTGTCAATTCAATTATTTTGCATTTGCTGAGGAGAATTTTCCTTCTGATTATATGATCAATTTTAGAGGCTGTGCCATGTGGCGATGAGAAGGATGTATATTCTGTTGTTTCCAGGTGGAGTCTATCAGGTCCATTTGATTCAGTCCTGAGTTCAGGTCCTGAATATCTTTGTTAATACTTTGCCTTGATGATCTGACTAATACTGTCAGTAGAGTATCAGAGTTTTTCACTGTTCTTGTGTGGGAGTCTAGGTCCATTTGAAGGTCTCCAAGAACTTGCTTTATAAATCTAAGTGCTCTTGCGTTGGATGCATATATATTTAACATAGTTAGATCTTCTTGTTTAATTGAGCCCTTTGCCATTATGTAATGCCCTTGTCTTATCTTTGCTGATTTAAAGTCTGTATGAAATTAGGATTGCAACCTTCACTTTTTTTGGTTTTTCATTTGCTTGGTAGATTTTTCTCAATCCCTTTATTTTGAGCCTATGGGTGTGATTGTATGTGAGCTGGTCTCTTGAAGGCAGCTTACCCATGGATCTTGTTTTGTTTATCCAGCTTGTCATTCTAGGCCTTTTAATTGAGTAATTTAGCCCATTTAAATTCAAGATTAGTGTTGATTTTTATTGATTTGATCTTTTCATCATGATACTAGCTTGTTATTTTGAAGACTTGTTTATGTGGTACTTTATAGTGTCACTGGTCTGTGTACTTTAGTGTGTTTTTGTAGTGGCTGGCAATGATCTTTTTTGTATTTATTGCTTCCTTCAGGAGCTCTTGTAACTCAGGTATGATGGTAACAAATTCTTCCAGCATTTGCTTGTCTGAAGAGAGTTTTATTTCTGCTTTGCTTATGAAGCTTAGTTTGGCCAGATATGAAATCGTGGGTTGAAATTTCTTTTCTTCAAGAATATTGAATATTGGTCCCCAATGTCTTCTGGCTTGTAGAGTTTCTTCTGGCCTGGCTTCTGACGGGTCTGCTTCTAGTCTGATGGGCTTCCCTTTATAGGTTACTTGTGTAAGGTTTGTTTCTGAGGATAAAACGAAGAAACTGAGGCCAGCACCAAAATAATCCAATGCAAGGGAATTTATTCAGGTTCCTGGGTGAGGTTCTGCGGTCCGGACAGGAGGGGCCGGAGAAGTTGTGTGAACTCCTCTTAGACAGGGGGTTTTATAGGGAGTGAAACAGCTCAATTGGTTGTGGGAGAGCAAGACTGCTATTGGATAAGTTACAAGCCTTGACCTAGGACTTGGCTTGTTGTTGGTTGGAATTATTTGCCTGCTATTGGTT
>CAUYQU010072410.1:0-21503 GCA_963574635.1 Cheracebus regulus
TAAATTTCATATGGAATGAAGGATGGCACATAGCAAAGACAATCCTAAGCAAAAAGAACAAAGCTGGAGGCATTAGGCTACCTGCCTTCAAACTATATTACAAGGCTACATTAACCAAAATAGCATGGTGCTGGTAGCAAAACAGACATATAGACCAATGGAGCAGAACAGAGAGCTCAGAAATAACACCACACATCTACAACAATCAGATCTTCAACAAGGCTGACAAAAGCAAGCAACAGGGAAAGGATCTCCTAATCGGTAAATGGTGCTGGCTAGCCATATGCAGAAAACTGAAACTGGACCCCTTCCTCACACCTTATAAAAATATCAACTCAAGATGGATTAAAGACGTAAATGTAAAATCAAAACCGTAAAAACCCTAGAAGATAACCTAGGTAATACCATTCAGGACATAGGGAGGGGAAATACTTAATGAAAAAAAAAACAAAAAAACAAAGTCAATAGCAACAAAAGCCAAAATTGGCAAATGGGATCTAATTAAACTAAAGAGCTTCTGTACAGCAAAAGAAACTGTCATCAGAGTAAACAGGCAACCTACAGAATGGGAGAAAATTTTTGCAGTCCACTCATCTGACAAAGGGCTAATATCCACAATTTACAAGGAACTTAAACATATGTATAAGAAAAAAACAACCTATCAAAAATTGGGCAAAGGATATCAACAGACAGTTCTCAAAAGAAGACATTTACAGAGCCAACAAACATATGAAAAAAAGCTTAAAATCACTGATCATCTCCTGCCAGTCAGAATGGCGATTATTAAAAAGTCAGGAAACAATAGATGCTGGTAAGGCTGTGGAGAAATAGGAAATCTTTTACACTGTTGGTGGGAATGTAAATTAGTTCAACCATTATGGAAGACAGTATGGCAATTCCTCAAAGATCTAGAACAAGCAAGACCATTTGACCCAGAAATCTCATTACGGGTATATACGAAAAGGAATATAAATTATTCTACTATAAAGACACATGCACAGGTATGTTTATTGCAGCACTATTTACAATAGAAAATACATGGAATCAACCCAAATGCCCATCAATGATAGGCTTGATAAAGAAAATGTGGTACACATATACCGTGTAATACTATGTGGCCATAAAAAGGAATGAGATCATGTCCTTTGCAGGCACATGAACGAAGCCAGAAGGCGTCATTCTCAGCAAACTGACACAAGAACAGAAAACCAAACACCACATGGTCTCACTTATAAGTGGGAGCTGAATATTGAGAACACATGGATACAGGGAGGGGAACAATACACAACATGGCCTGTTGGGAGTTGGGGGACGAGGGGAGGGAACTTAGAGGACGGGTCAATAGATGCAGCAAAACCACCATGGCACATGTAAACCTACGTAACAAACCTGCTCATTCTGTGCATGTATCCCATTTTATTTTTAGAAGAAATAAATAAAAAGAAAAGATATAGGCAGAGAAGAAACAAAATGAATTTTAAAAGCTTATGGGATTTATGGAACAGGATGTAAAGAGCAAATGTTACAATTACCAAATGTTTTATAAAGCATTAAATGACAGCTCTTAACCTGTGTGGAAAAAGAAAGAAGAAGAAAAAAAGATCAGCTGAGGCTGACCAGCCCCAAGCAAAGGCCAAAATAATAATTTATTATGCATAAAGTGCTCTGTCAATCGCCTTAGGCTGACAAGGCAGCAAACTAAAACAATCTTTATGACAGTGGAAATCATACATGTTGGTCATAATAAAAGGTCAAGATGAATTAAGTCAATGTCTTTCTTCTCTTCAGGAGTTTTCAGTTATAGCTCTGGCATGTGCCACTTTCTTTAATCTCAAGACTGCCAAATATCCTCTTTAGTTGAAACTGTAATTTAATGGTAGGGGGTGGATTTTGGAGAAAAGAATCTTTGATTTTAAGGTTTTTGAAATGAAATGGTCAATGTACGTGTGAGCACATGACTAGAAATCAAATGAAAATCAGATTTTTAAAAGAATTTTCAGATCACAGACTCTCATGCATTATATTTTAAAATAAAAGTTAAATATTTGTTATTTTTATCAAATGATTTTAGATAATCTTTCTAAAATATGACATCATAATAGAATATGAAAAATTTACAGCAGGACTCAGGTTTTAAAATCTTAATATAATTACTTCAATCACAAGTAATATAAGTATAAAAAACATTTAAAAAAATCTAACTTCTTAAGTCTTATTAACTGCTATTTGAGAAAACACAAATATATTCTCAAATCCTATTCAAAGCAAAAACAAACATTGTTGAACCAAACAAAATCACAAAAATATAGTAATGGCCATAGGAGAAAAAATAACCTAATTGTTGAGCTAATCAAATGCAACAGCCACAAAACATCAAAGACATGAATTTGACCAGATCAATTTTGTAACCATTTGAAATGAGGCTGGAATCTTCAGATTATGAGTCTACAGAGGAAATACAGTGAGTAGAGTTTGATATCAGAGCATACATTTTAGTACATGTTCAAACATATTAGTTTTCCATATATAAATCAAGTATACGTGTCTCTATTTTGTTTCTCATTATTTCTCAGATTTAGCAAACAAAATATGTTTCTTTTACAACATGATTGGCTAATGGTTCTCAGGAATCAAATGAGAAAATGAAAGGTTAAGATTTTAATACTTACTTAACTCTTAAGCACACACAGTAGTGAGCAAGCCATTTAATACTTCTAGCTACCAAAATAGAGTTATTTTTAAACATCTTTACTAAGAATATTTAATATTTTTTCACCAAAAATTAATGAGCAAAAACAACTATAACTCTATTTTTTAATGCATCATAAATGTAGTACCTTCATTCTTATTTAGAAGGATTTTCTTAAGATTTACATAAAATGTTAGGAAACTAACTTCTAAATATATAAAATTCTTATTTCTTTCCTAGCAATCTTTTTCCTAATATAGAGAATATAGGTAGAGATTCCTGTTAATCATTGGAGACTTTTACTAAGTTTATGTAATATGTGAGGTAGTCTGCTAACTACTGGGGAAACATATTCAAGTTCTTGAAAGAGCTTTCAAGTTATTAGGTAAATGCTACATAGAGTTTATATGCTTAAAATTTTACAAAGAAAAGCAGTATAAGTTAAATACCAGAAGTATCCTTAGAGAAGTAGAAGAGAACATTTCTGATTGAAGGGATTGTAGATGACTTTCTTAAAGACCTAGACCTTGAAGAATAGACAGTATTTCACTGGACAGAGGGATGTTGGTAGAGGTAGTGGAATAAAGAGAGATTTTCACAAGGTACAAAATATCTGTGGCAGAGGTAATAGCCTTAGGTAAGGTAACATTTGCCATAGAGCATGTAGAGTGACATAAGATTTAAAAAGTAAAGTGTGAAGAAATCACTCAGTGGCAATAGGAACCTTTGAATATATAAATGCATGCTAGTGATATGAAGTGAGTTTTGCATTTTAAACACAACTCTTAAAAAGTTGAATGGGATTGTTAAAGGAGCATGTCATGGCATTGAGGAAGAAGACAGTCATTTCAGTAATATGATTAAAAAATGCAAAAGATTTACTGACACATGCCTTTTATAATCCATTTATGGAAGACAACATCAAGAAAATATGAAAGAACATAAAGACATGATTTCAATTTCAAACACTGACAACGAACTTTAGAGTTTACAAATCTAAAAAGCTGAATGACGTCCTCAACATACAAAACAGGAAAACACCTCCCATTATTCTGTCTTTTTCCAAAATCTCTAGAAATAATCTTGGCCTCCTTCAGCAGTGGAAAGCTTCCATCTATGTGCTTCATGCAGAAGATGTATGATTTGTGCATTTGTTTATCCAATTTTCCTTGAACTTAATCTGAATAGCTATCTAATTTATTCTCTGAGGATAGAGTAAAACAGCTTGTCTCTTTTCAGAAAATATGTGGACTGAATTATTTATCTCTAACTTCTTAAGAAGCTTATAAAATGCAGGATGAAAGGTCAGGATTAATTAAGGAAAATGGTGTGAATTTCAGCAGAAGAAATGTATGTTAATTGGCAGAAATCTGCTATAGCTATTACCTTATTGATATTCAGCAAAACATGACTGGACTGAAAGAAGAGCCTTATTTTTAACAAATTGTGTGTTGTGATAATGTTGATTTTAGTTCTGAGGTGAATAAATTTTTAGAATAATATTTTTCCTTAAGAGTGGTTCTCACTGACAGTGGTGTTTCCCTTCATTGTCAAAGGCAATGGAAAGCCATTCAAAACACTAGCAGAATCATTAAGGCAGATGGCTGGCTTGTAAAGAGAAAGGTAGGATTAAGGAAGTTGCAACCATATCTCATAACTCCCCATGTTCTTTAAATAATGCAACTTTAATGATAATACCTTTTATGCTAATGAGAATTCAGCGTGGCTTCCTATCCATTTAGAAGTAAGCATCTGTGCTGACTGCTGTTCCTTGCTTTAGTGCATGCGGTCAAGACTGAGAGCTGATTTGGGAATCAGAGAATATGAGCTCTGCTTCTTGACTAGAGTCTTCTCTTCTCTATCTGCACTTGTCCAGGAGGCATTTTGATTTGAATGTATGACATTACTTTCTCAAACAACATATCTCAAATCAACCTCATAATCTTCCCTGCAAAGTTGAATTTTCTTTCTAGTTTCCCAATGATTCAGCTTATTTTAATAAAGTATTTTGCCAGGTATTTACCCAGAGTTGGAGCAACAAAGAAAAACATGCAAGTGGGCTGTCCTCAGGGAGATTACTATCAAATACAGGGAAACAAACATGTAGATAAATGCAATTCAGTACAGTTTAACATGTCATGTGATATGGTTTGGGTGTGTCCCCACTCAAATCTCATCTTGAATTGTAGCTACCATAATTCCCATGTGTTATGGAAGGGAACCCATGGGAGATAATAGAACCATGGGGCAATTTCACCATACTGTTCTCCTGATAGTGAATAAGTCTTAGGATACCTGAAGTTTTTGTAAGGGGAAACCCCTTTTGCTTAGCTCTCATTCTCTCCTGCCTGACGCAATGTAAGAAGCACCTTTCACCTTCTGCCATGATTGTGAGGCCTCCCTCGCCACGTGGAACTATGAGTCCATTAAACCTCTTTTTCTTTAGAAATTACCCAGTTTTGGGTATGTCTTTATAAGCAGTGCGAAAATGAACTAATTCATTATCTGATATGACAGAAATGTATCAGAAGGGTTTAACTCTTCCAGTCCTTCAGCCCCTGTATCCAATCTTAATTATGGTAATTCTTCCTTTAAGTATGAGTTTCCTTTTACTAAAACAAATATAAGCTCTATGAAAGCAGGAATGGTGCTTTGCTTGAACACAATAGGTACTCTATAAATACTTACTGAATAAACTTGTTGATTTCTGAAGTAGTGATTAGAACACTATGGTTCTAAATAAGTATTTGTTAAATGAATAAAAATGCACTCCTTCTAGTCAGATCTGATAGAAATAAGTTATCATTACCTTCTGCTAAAATGATTGACGAAACTGGGGTCTTTAATCCCAGCTTTTCCATTTTCCAATTACCAAGAACAGAATCACTAAGTGCATTGCCCTTAAACAACTAGCATCTAATACAAGTGTTGTTAAAGTCTTTATGTAAAGAGCCACATAGTAATTATTTTCAACATAGTGACCTGTATGCTCTCTTTTGCTACTAGTCAATTTGGTCTTATAATGTGAAAGTAGCTATAGCCAATATGTAAACAAATGAGTGAACTAGACGTATTCCAATAAAACTATTTACAAAAACAGACAACAGGTTTGATTGGATTGTAGTGTGCTGACCCCTGGTTTAAAAGCTATTCTGAGGTTCATAAGCAATTTACATAAACTTTATTTTATTAGATGTGTATGACAGTATTATAATGGTTTTGTCTACTTGTTCAACAACCAGTAATTGATCTTATATGTGTAAGGAATTGAATTACATACTAGAAATACGAAAGGAATAAGGCAAAAATCCTGTCCTAGTAGAATTCATAATTGAATATAAAGAGACAAACCCTTAAAGAGGTAATTACTACACGGTGAGGTAAATACTATATTGAGTACATAAAGAGTAATCATCACCTAAATAATGTACACTGTACCCATTAAGTAATTTCTCTTCTCTTACTCCCCATCCACTCTCTCACTTTTTGACATCTCCAGGGTCTATTTTTCACACTCTGTGTCCATGCGCACACATTATTTTTCTCCCACTTACAAGTGAGAACATGCAGTATTTGATTTCCCATTTCTAAGTTGTTTCACTTAAGATAATGGTCTCCAATTCCATTCATGTTGCTACAAAAGGCATGATTTCATTCTTTTTTTGTGGCTGAATAGTATTCCAATAATATTCAATTGTGCATATGTCTATATATCTATACATCTATACATACATCTATCTACATAGCTATATATTAATACAGATACATAAAGAGTCACATAGCTATATATTAATATGTAGATAGATATATGTATAGATAGATACACAATGAAATACTAGTCAGCCACAAAATGTAGCAATAGATAAATAATAAAATTTATAGATATATAGATACAGATATATGGATATTTGTATACCACCTTTTCTTTATCCAAACATCCATTGATGGACACTTAGGTTGATTCCATATCTTTGCTATTGTGACTAGTGCTGCTAGAAACATATGATTGCAGGTCTCCTTTCCTTTGGGTAGATACCCAATAGTGGAACTGTTGGATGGAATGATAGTTCTATTTTCATTTGTTTGAGAAATCTCCATACTGTTTTCCATAGAGTCTGTATGACTTTGGACTGCCACCAACAGTGTATAAGTGTTCTCTTTTCTCATATCCTCATCCACATCTGTTATTTTTGGACGTTTTACTAATAGCCATTCTGGCTGGTAGAAGATAACTTCTTATTGTGGTTTTCATTTGCCTTTATCTGATGATCTGTGATGTTGAGAGTGTTTTCATATGCTTGTTGGCCATTTGTATGCCTTCTTTTCTGAAAAAAAAAAAAAATGTATGTTCATGTCCTCTACCCACTTTTTGATGGAATTATTTGTTTCTTTTTGTTGAGTTGTTTGATTTCTTTGTAGATTCTAGATATCAGTCCCTTGTTGAATGTGTAGTTTAAAAATACTTTCTCCCAGCTGAGCACAGTAGCTCATGCCTGTAATTCCAGCACTTTGGGGGGCCGAGGAGGGCAGATCATGAGGTCAGGAGTTCCAGACCAGCGTGACCAACATGGTGAAACTCCGTCTCTACCAAAAATACAAAAATTGGCCACATGTGGTAGCAGACACCTGTAATCCCAGCTATTCTGGAGGCTGAGGCAGGAGTCTCAAAAACAAAACTAAACAAAAAAACAAAGAACGTCTTAGAGTGTTCTAAATAGTAGAATATACTGTGGAAAATGTAAGATATGTCAGATAGTACAATTTTACCAGGATTAGACTGTTGTTTACAGGAGTGGGTTAGAATGAGGGAGTAGATTTGTGTTAAGTGGTGATGATTTTGAATGTCAATGATTAGGTAACTGAATTTGATACAATGAGAAAATGGCAGCCATTAAAATTTGTGTTTGTTTTATATGAAAAGATATATTTTATAAGTAAGTATCTGAGTCAGTACATGAGACTGATAGAAAGAGAAATTAAATGGGAGAAGCTGCTCAATACTAAGGCATGGAGTTGTCCAGGCCTGATTTCCAAAGTGGGCAGTGAATGTGAGAACATAAAGGAAGGAACAGGTTCTTAGCTCATGAGAATACATGCAGCTAGCTGGCCTTAAAGTTGCTAGTAACTGCCAGCCACATCTTATCCTCAGATTGCTTTTGATGTACTGACAAACTGTCTTAAGCAATGATTTAAAAAATATCATTGCCAATAATAAATGTTGAGATAATTCACATTTTAATGAATCAAATTTTATGACTTGTTGTGAGGGGGAAAGATTGGAGCACTTGGTCTGTGATGCTGTATGGAAACCATTAGCAGTAGTTGAATGCAACTTTTCACTGTAGAGGATAAAACATCAAGTATGGCTGTTTCTCCACTATCAATACACATGAGAAACATCTGGGGATATTTTAAAGTATAAATCCCCAGGCCAAGTCCCTGAGCAATTAAATCAAGATCTCTAAGGACAAAACCTAGGTGTGTAAGGCTGTTTGAGTTAGTACAAATGAATATCTGAGGCTGGGTAATTTATAAAGTAAAGATTCTAATTGGCTTATGACTGTTCAGGCTGTACAAGAATTGTGATGCCAGCATCTGCTTCTGGTGAGGGCTTCAGGAAGCTTACAATAATGACAGAAGGCAAAATGGGAGCAGGGACATCACATGGCAAGAATGGGAACAAGAGAGAAGGTGGGGAGGGGCCATGCTCTTTTGAACAAGTGGAACTCACATGAACTAAGAGTGAGAACCCGCTCATTATCATAGCTAAGCCATTTATGAGGGACCCGCCTCAGTGACCCAAACACCTCCTACTAGGTCTTATCTCCACCACTGGGGATGATATTTAAACATGAGATTTGGAGGAAACAAGCAGCCAAACCATATTACTCCATCCTTGGGCTCCAAACTGCATGTCCTTCTCACATTGCAAAAACACAATCCTCCAAAGTCTTAACTTGTCCTAGCATTAACTCATAAGTACCAAGTCCAAAGTCCAAAGTCTCCTCTGAGACTCAAGTCAAATTCTTTCCGTCTATCAGCCTGTACAATCAAAAATAAGTTATTAACTTCCAAGATACAATGGTGATACACGCATTGGGTAGACATTCCTATTCCAAAAGGGAGAAATCAGCCAAAAGAAATAGGCTACAGGTTCCATGCAAGTCCAAAACCCAGCAGGACACATATTAAACCTTAAAGTTTCAAAATACCCTGGAATCCATAGCCCATATCCCGGGCACACTGGAGCAAGAAGTGGGCTCCTACAGCCTTGGGCAGCTCTGCCTTTATAGTTTTGCAAGGCACAACCCATGTAGCTGCTCTCACAGATTGGCGTTGAGTGCCCGTGGCTTTTCTAGCCTCAGGATACAAGCTGCTGGTGGCTCCACCATTCTGAGGTCTGGAGGGTAATGGCTCCCTTCCCATAGCTTCACTAGGAAGTATACTGTTAAGGACTCTGAGTGGGTTCAAACTCCATATTTTCCCTTGGCATTGCCCTAGTAGAGTATCTTGGTGGGGGCTCTACCTCTGCTCCTGTGGCAGACTTCTGCCTGGGCACTAGGCTTTTTCATACACCCCCTGAAATCTAGGTGAAAATTTCCAAAACTCTTTCACTCTTGCATTCTCCACATCTTCAGACTTAACAGTGTATGAAAGTCACCAAAGCTTATGGTTTGTGCCCTCCAGATTTGGCCTGAGCTGCACCCTGGGCCCCTTTGAGTGGAGGTTGGAGCTGGAATAACCAGGATGTGGTGAGCAATGTCCTGAGGTTGAGCAGGGCAGTAGTTGACCTGAGGTTGACCTGGGCCTGGCCCCTGAAACCAACATGAGATTTGAAGGGGACAAACATCCAAACCGAATCATCAGGCATTCATAATGTTAAAGGTTCTGACAACTTCCTCTTCCAGGAAGATGGAGTAGACATGCTTTTGTTCTGTTCAGTCTGCTATGTACAACCAAACTCCTAGATACAATATGAAAAACAAAACATAAGAAGATTCTGAAAGGTGGAGAGAAGGAGGCAGGGTGGCTAGGGACTTTGGGACCCAGGAAACAACACAATGGTGAGTTCCCTGGTGTTTATGCTGCTTCACATTATCCCAGATTTAGGGCTTAGAAAGGTGGCAATCTGGAAACACCCTGATAAAATTCTTCTATCTTGAGCCTAAGGACCAGGAAAAGGGTAACCTACCAAGATAGTAAACCTTTAGACAGAACTTCTCTACTCTCTCAACATGATCTGGTGTGGGTGTGGTACCACTTTCACCCATATCAGCAAAAGCCAAGTGGAAACCTATACCTCTACCTTTGTGGGACTGTAATGAGACACCCCAGCACCACCACTGGGGTGGTGTCAGAGAAAGCCATGGAAAATGCTAAAAGAGTATGAGGTGGTAACATATCTGCACCTACTCTCATAGTATCAGTGAAGAACATGTGTGAGAACCTGAACTTGTATTCCTACCTAGCAGTAACAAGATATCCTCATCTCCACTAAGATGATGTCAGAGAAGGACTAGTGGAGGTGCAGGACTTTCACCACTTTTAAGTGGTAATAAGGATGTGCCATTCCCGTTGTCCACAGACACCACAAGCAGAGCTCGATCTTTTACCTCTGCCTAGTGGTAATGAGAGGCTGAGGTGGGTGGATCAGTTGAGGTCAGGAGTTCGAGACCAGCCTGGCCAACATAGGGAAACCCTGTCTCTACTAAAAATACAAAAATTAGCCATGAGTGGTCATGGGCATCTGTAATCCCAGCCACTCAGGAGGTTGAAGTGAGAGCATCACTTGAACCCAGGAGGCAGAGGTTGCAGTAAGCTGAGTGTCACTTCACTCCTGCTTGGGTGACAGAACAAACTTGTTCTCAAAAAACAAAACAAAACAAAAAACCCCCAAAAACAGAACACCGTTTGACCCAGTAATCCCATTATTGGGTGTATATCCAAGGAATATAAATTATTCCCATAAAGACGTGAACATATATTTATTGCAGTATTATTCACAATAGCAAAGGCATGGAATCAACCCAAATCAATAATAGACTAAATTAAGAAAATATGGTACATTTACACCATGGAATACTATGCAGCCATAAAAACAAATGAGATCATGTTCTTTGCAGCAACATGAATGGAGCTGGAGGTCATTATCATAAGCAAATCAATGCAGGAATAGAAAACTGAATACCATATATTCTTAAGTATACTGGGAGGTAAACAATGGGAATGCATGGACACAAAGGGGAACAACAGACACTGGGGCCTACTTTAGGCTGGAGCATGGCAGGAGAGAGAGGATTTCAAAAACTACCTATCAGGTACTATGCTTATTACCTGGATGATGAAATAATCTGTACACTAAACCCCCGTGACATGCAGTTTACCTATATAACAAACATGCACATGTATACCTGAACCTAAAATAAAAGTTAAAATGTATACTGTTAGAGAAACTTGGCAAATGTTGTTAGAAGGATTAAAAGTAAACAAATCTGAAGGTCAAAAGTGTACAGAAATGCTATAAAAATAGTAATTCTAACATAAACAGAGTTCTGATAATAACAGATTATATGACCTTAGTTTACTCGTATCAATTTTTGGCTCATGTTTAAAGGTACAAGTTTCAGGCAAATAACTCATCATAAAGTGTTTGATTGTTTCAAGATTTTCAGTAATGTTCCACAGGTGGTAACTTTGATGCTCCTCCTTAGGCATATCTAGCAATGTCTGGAGACATTTTAGTTTGCCTCAGCTGAACAAGGCATACTATGGGAATCCAATACATAGGAACTAGAGATTCTGCTACACATCCTACAATGCTCAGAACAACCTCCCCCCAACAAAGAATTATCCAGCTCAAAATATTAATAGTGTAAAGTCAAGAAATCCTGTACTGGACTTATCTGATCTCATTATGGAGGAATATTTTTATTACAAAGTAATTCATATTTTTGTGTGAATTTAAAGTTGTGGATTAAATACTTATTCAAGGACCACAGACTCTGGCATCAGGCCAGCCTACCCGTGGGGCTGAGCACAAAGCCCACATGCTAAAGGTCCCTACTAGCTAGTCTATCCAAAATACCTGGCCAGGATGACAGGTGAAGGGCTTCCCATGTCAAAGCCAGTCTGCAAAGACTCGCTTGGAGTTGGATATTTCTTCAAATGCAGAGGCACAAATGCAAGTTTATAATAATCGTGAATAACCAGGGAAACATGACATCAGCAAAGGGAAAAAAATAAAGCTCCAGTAAAACCCTAAAGAAATGGAAATGTAACCATTGCTCAGTATTGCACGTCAAGAAGCAAGAAAAAAAGAACAGCCTCAATTTAGAGGTTGGAAGGAAATAATAAATATTAGAGAAGGAATAAACAAAATAGAGATTTTATTAAATAATAAATTTTAGGGTTAGTTTTATGAAAAGATAATTAAAATTTAAAAACTCTTATGTAGACTAACTTAAAAAAGAAGAGAGAAGACTCAAATAAAATCAGAAATGGAGGAGGCAATGTTACAATCAATGCCACAATTTAATTATTTATTTTAATGCCCCAGAACTTTAAGTTCTGGGGTACATGTACAGATCATGCAGGACTGTTACACAGGTATACACATGCCATGGTTTGCTGAATCCATCCCCCCATCATCTACATTAGGTATTTCTCTTAATGTTATCCCTCCTCAATCACCTAACCCCCTGCTATCCGTTCCCTAGCCCCTGCACCCCGCAACAGGCCCCAGTGAATGATGTTCTCCTCCCTGTGTCCATGTGTTCTCATTTTTTAACACCCACTTATGAGTGAGAACATGTGGTGTTTGGTTTTCTGCTCTTGTGTTAGTTTGCTGAGAATGATGGGTCCAGTTTCATCCATGTCTCTGCAAAGAACATGAACTTATCCCTTTTTATGGCTGCATAGTATTCCATGGTATATATGTGCCACAGTTTCTTTATCTAGTCTATTTTTGAGGGGCATTTTGATTGGTTCCAAGTCTTTGCTATTGTAAACAGTGCCACAATGAACATACCTGTGCATGTGTCTTTATAATAGAACAATCTATAATGCTTCAGGTATATGCCCAGTAATGAGATTGTCGGGTCAAATGGTATTTCTATTTCTAGATCCTTGAGGAATTGCCACACTGTCTTCCACAGTGGTTGAACTAATTTATCTCCCACCAACTGTGTAAAAGGATTTCTATTTCTCCACATCCTCTTCAGCATCTGTTGTCTCCAGATTTTTTAATGATCACCATGTTAACTGGTATGAGATGGTATCTTAATGTGATTTTGATTTGCATTTCACTAATGACCAGTGGTAATGACCTTTTTTCATATGTTTGTTAGCTGCATAAAGGTCTTTTGAAAAGTGTCTGTTCATATCCTTTGCCCACTTTTTGATGGGGTTATTTTTTTTTCTTGTAAATTTAAGTTCTTTGCAGATTCTGGATATTAGCCCTTTGTCAGATGGGTAGACTGCAAACATTTTTTCCCATTCTTTTGGTTGCCAGCTCACTCTAATGATAGTTTCTTTTGCTGTGCAGAAGCTCTTAGGTTTAATTAGATCCCATTTGTCAATTTTGGCTTTTGTTGCCATTGCTTTTGGTGTTTTAGTCATGAAGTCCTTGCCTATGCCTATGTCCTGAATGGTATTGCCTAGGTTTTCTTCTAGGGTTTTTATGGTATTAGGTCTTATGTTTAAATCTTTAATTCATCTGGAGTTAATTTTTGTATAAAGAGTAAGGAAAGGGTCCAGTTTCAGCTTTCTGCATATGGCTAGCCAGTTTTTCCAACACCACTTGTTAAATAGGGAATCATTTCCCTATTGCTTGTTTTTGTCAGGTTTGTCAAAGATCAGATGGTTGTAGATGTGTGGCATTACTTCCAAGGTCTCTGTTCTGTTCCATTGGTCTGTATCTCTGTTTTGGTACCAGTACTATGCTGTTTTAATTACTGTAGCCCTGTAGTATAGTTTGAAGTCAGGTAGCATGATGCCTCCAGGTTTGTTCTGTTTACTTGGGATTGTCTTTGCTATGTGGGCTCTTTTTTGGTTCCACATAAAGTTTAAGGTGTTTTTTTTTTTTCCAGTTCTGTGAAATGGTGGCTTGATGGGGATAGGACTGAATCTACAAATTACTTGGGGCATTATGGCCATTTTTACAATATTGATTCTTCCTAACCATGAACATGGAATGTTTTTCATTTGTTTGTGTCTTCACTTATTTACTTGAGCAGTGGTTTTTAGTTCTCTTAAAAAATCTCAATAAACTAGATATCAATAGAATGTATCTCAAAATAATAAAAGCTATTTATGACAAACCCACAGCCAGTATCATACTGAAGGGGCAAAAACTGGAAGCATCCCCTTTGAAAACTGGCACAAGACAAGGATGCCCTCTTTCACCACTCCTATTCAATACAGTATAGGAAGTTCTAGTCAGGGCAATCAGGCAAGAGAAAGAAACAAAGCATATTCAAATAGAAAGAGAGGAAGTCAGATTGTCTCTATTGGCAGATGACATGATTGTATATTTAGAAGACCCCATCATCCCAGCCCAAAATATCCTGAAACTGATAAGCAACTTTAACAAAATCTCAGTATACAAAATCAATGTGCAGAAATTACAAGCATTTCTATACACCAATAACAGACAAACAGAGAGCCAAATAAAAAGTGAACTCCCATTCACAATTGCTACAAAGAGAATAAAATACCTGGGAATACAACTAACAAAGGATACAAAGAACCTCTTCAAAGAGAACTACAAACCACTGCTCAATGAAATAAGAGAGGACACAAACAGATGAAAAACATCCCATGCTTATGGTTGGGAAGAATCAAGATCATGAAAATGGCCAACTGCACAAAGTAATTTATATTCAATGCTATCCCCATCAAGCTACCAATGACCTTCTTCACAGAACTGGAAAAAACCACTTCAAACTTTATATGGAACCAAAAGAGAGCCCGCATAGCCAAGTCAGTTCTAAGCAAAAAGAACAAAGCTGGAGGCATCACACTGCCTGACTTCAAACTATACTACAAGGCTACAGTAATCAAAACAGCATGGGACTGGTACCAAAACAGAGACATAGACCTATGCAACAGAACAGAGGCCTCAGAAGCAGCACCACACATCTACAATCATCTGATCTTTGACAAACTTCACAAAAACAAGCAACGGGGAAAGGATTCCCTATTTAATAAATGGTGTTGGGAAAACTGGCTAGCCATGTGCAGAGAGCAGACATTGGACACCCTCCTGACACCTTACACTAAAATTAACTCCAGATGGATTAAAGATCTAAACATAAGACCTAACATCATAAAAACCCTAGAAGAAAACCTAGCCAAAACCATTCAGCACATAGAGATAGGCAAGGACTTCATGGCTAATACACCAAAAGTAATGGCAGCAAAAGGCAAAATAGCCAAATTGGATCTAATTAAACTCCAGAGCTTCTGCACAGCAAAGGAAACAATCATTAGAGTGAATTGACAACCAGCAGAATGGGAAAAAATTTTTGCAATCTACCCATCTGACAAAGAGCTAATATCTAGAATCTACAAAGAACTAAAACAGATTTACAAGAAAAAAACAAACACATTCAAAAGTGGGTGAATGATATCAACAGACACTTTACAAAAGAAGACATCAATGAGACCAACAAACATGAAAAAATGCTCATCATCACTGGTCATTAGAGAAATGCAAATCAAAACTACATTGAGATACCATCTTACACCAGTTAGAATGGCCATCATTAAAAAATCTGGAGACAACAGATGCTGGAGAGGATGTGGAGAAATAGGAACACTTTTACACTGTTGGTGGGAGTGTAAATTAGTTTAACCACTGTGGAAGACAGTGTGGCAACTCCTCAAAGATCTAGAAATAGAAATACCATTTGACCCAGCAATCCCATTACTGGGTATATACCCAGAGTATTATAAATCATTCTATTACAAAGACACATGCACATGTATGTTCACTGCAGCACTGCTTACAATAGCAAAGACTTGGAACCAACCCAAATGTCCATCCTCGATAGACTGGATAAAGAAAATGTGGCACATATACACCATGGAATACTACACAGCTATAAAAAATGATGAGTTTGTATCCTTCATAGGGACATGGATGAATCTGGAAACCATAATTCTCAGCAAACTGAAACAAGAACAGAAAACCAAACACTGTATGTTTCACTCATAGGCAGATGTTGAACAATCAGAACACGTGGACACAGGGAGGGGAGCATCACACACTGTAGTCAGTGGGGGAGGCTAGGGGAGGGACAGCTGGGGTGGGGAGGGTGGGGAGAGATAATGAGGGGAGAAATACCAGATATAGGTGATGGGTGGATGAAGGCAGCAAACCACCTTGCCATATATGTACCTATGTAACAATTCTGCATGATCTGCACAAGTACCCCAGAAACTAAATTACAATTAAAAAAAAGAAAAATACTCATATCCTCATTCAAGCAAATTAGAAAATTAGATAATGGAATGGATGTAGAAGGATAAGCCAAGAGCCACAAAGAAACTGATGCTTGATGGAATACCATCAAAGCACAGTGCCTTAGAGGATTTTGGTATAAAGACAAAAGTTAATATCATTCATTAGGCCCTGCAGATATAATTATATCATAATATATTACAGCAGAAGTAAACTACATGAGTTTTTCATACAGATGATTTATCTCCTTTTGGTTATCATTTCTAACTTTAATCATTTTGTTTCAAGCTACTTTCAAGTGTTTAAAACTCATGAATGTCTTCTTAAATAAAATGGAGGGAATTTAATTAACTTACTTCTCTCTATGTATACAAAGATTATATTTTCTGAATACACTCAACCACATATAATATATAGTACACATATATATAACAAGATTATTCCTCTAATAGTTACATTAACATATAAATACAGAATGAAAGACTTGTTAAAATCTAATAAATCATACATAATTTATATATATATATATTTTGAGATGGAGTCTCGCTCTGTAGCCCAGGCTGGAGTACAGCAGCACAATCTCAGCTCACTGCAACCTCCGCCTCCCAGGTCCTGGTTCAAGCAATTCCCCTACCTCAGCCTCCCAAGTGGCTGGGATTACAGGCACGAGCCACCATGCCCAGCTAATTTTTGTATTTTTTAGTAGAGACAAGGTCTCACCATGTTGGCCAGTCTGGTCTTGAACTCCTGACCTCGTGATTAACAGTTTAATTCATTTATGAATTTACTATGAATTTGGCAGATATATAATTAGTGAGTTATAATGCCTTCTGAAAGCATAAAATAATTATAATAGAGATATATGAGGAGTTGTCCAAGTTTGAATTATTCAGCAATTGCTGTTGGTACCTCCCAGATGACACTGCCTAATTTCAATCATTAAATACTGACACTTTCTTTTCCTTGGTAACTTGTAAATATCATTTAAAAGAAAAGCATTAAACATGAGTGTACATATGACAATTAGCCTTTAGAGACAGTAAATAATACAGTTCAGTCTTCTGTAACTAGTAAATTCTCAATGCCAATTTTAGTTTTACTCAAGTAATGGAAATTTGTTCCTCTAACTTTGTTTCAATTGTCTTGAAGAGAGCATTTTAAATGGTAGTTGGGACAGATTCTCTCCCATTCTTGTCCTATTCAGAAGAAGAGATTTAGTGAAGACTGAGAATCAGTTTAGTTAATTACTCAGCAAACATAGACTAAACAGATTAAGTATTTTTGAGTTGGGCATTGATCCCTATATACTTAAGAACCTCAACAAGGAAAGAAAATATTACAACTTCTTGTTATTTACAAACTATGCAGAAGCAGCAAAAAAAAAAAAAGAAGAAAGAAAAAGAAAAGAAAAGAAAAAGAAAAACTCCAAAGCTCTCACAGGAGCCCTTCAACTTATAGACAGGTACACAAACCTACATGCATGTGCTTGCACGCAAAGTTCCTACAGATCAGGACTTTGGGAGATTTCCTATTATCAAGAGACTGTACTATTCTCTGCCAAGAATCTAGCACAGCACATCAGGCTACAATGACTAAGCTGTTCCTTAGCTAGTGGGTGGCTAAGCTAATTGATTTGGACGATAGTGTGGTATAGTCAGAGCAGAAGGTCAAGCTTTAGAGTCGGACATCTCTTCATCTGTAATCATCCTAACTGGATTATCTGTAATTCCTTTTACATTTTTGAACCTCAGTTTCATCAACTCCAAACATCAGCTTGAAAATTCCTCCTTCTAAAGTTACAGCTTGAAGGTTCCTCAGGAGTCATTTTGAGGTTTTCCTTCCACTACATGTTGGTATTGTTAAAAGGTTGACTCAAACCCAGAAGTGAACTCTCTCTCTCTCTTTCTCTTTCTTTCTTTCTCTCTCTCTCTCTCTCTCTCTCTCTCTCTCTCTCTCTCTCTCTCTCCATAACTAGAAGCAAAGTCACTGGTCAGGAAAGAAGCTAGTAGGTTATCATTAGTCTAAGCTATTATTTAAAAAAAGAAAAGATTAACTGACTATTGGCTTCAAACCCAGAAAGGGCTGCATTTGAGTGCAGAACTCCTCTGGCAGACTGGTGGGGTGAATCTCTTTCCAGGGAGATGTTTGTCTCAGGCTCCCATGACCTAACTGGAAGTCTTGCATGATTACATTAGACATATTCAGGATTCGGTGTCATGATGGATTTAGGAGCTGCCATTCAGATTAATGTTGATTTTTCAAGAACTGTGTTCTGGAGATAGTAGAGCCCTGGCCTTAAAGAGTACAGAGATTCATGGAGAGATAGCCATACACTGATAAATTCAGTATAACACAGATTTCATTAGAATGCCAAGAAAGGCAAGACCCAGCATTCAGTACCAAGAAAAGCTTCCTATAGGACAAAATACTTTAAAAATAATAAAGAGATCAAGTAAAGAAAACAGGAAAGGACTTCAACGCAGGATATAACAAGAGGAAAGTTCTTTCCAATGTACATATTCAGGTTGCACTTTTTTTGAGGCTGAGTCTTGCTCTGTTGCCCAGGCTGGAGTGCAATAGCATGTATTCGGCTCACTGCAACCTCCATCTCCTGGGTTCAAGTGATTCTCATGCTTCAGCCTCCTGAGTAGCTGGGATTACAGATGCACACCACCATACCTGGCTAATTTTTGTATTTTTAGTAGAGTCAGGGTTTCACCGTGTTGGCCAGGCTGGTCTCAAACTCCTGACCTCAGGTGATCCACCCGCCTTGGCTTCCCAAAATGTTGGGATTACCAATGTGAGCCACCACGCCGAGCCAGTTGTACTTTTAAAAAAAAAACTGTTACATTATGTTTTGGGGTACATTTGAAGGTTTGTTATACAGGTAAACATGTTTCAAGGGAGTTTGTTGTGCCTATTATTTAATAACCCATGTATTAAGCCCAGTACCCTATAATTATCTTTATCTGAAGAAAATAACAGTAAATTTATGACTGCTGACAGATTCCTTAATGCTGTCTAGGAATTGCTTTGCAGTGTTCTCTCTCTCTCTGTCTGTCTCTCAATCTCATTCAACACTCCTCTCTTCGCCTACTTACTCCTTACTCATCTTTAGGTCTCAGGTTAAATGGCCAAATAGTGAAATGCCTTTTATTTGGAAAACATTTTCTGACCAATCAGTCTAAAGTCTGAGCTATGTGTTTTCATAGCAGCCTTTATTTTCCTCCATCAGCATTTGTTACAGTATACAATAATTGCCTCTTTACTTTTCTTGCCATTCTCTAGCTCTTTGAGTTCCACAAGGACAGTCTCTTTTCATCTTCTTTATCCTTATGTTTTGATTCTTATCATACGTTGTATGCAGTCAATAAATAGGCCAAATAAACTGAGGAATAAATGCATAGACATAAGACTACATGAATATATGTGTATACTTATGTACTTACACACATCTATGGTAGAATTTGTATTTCTTTTTAGTATTTCTAGTTTTTCTAGCATGTACTTAATGTGCCAAGAAGGAAAGAAAGGTAGGCACAAAGTGGCAGATGTCAACCAGAGGCAATTACTGGAAGTTTGTACTAGGCAAGTTCTTGGCTACAGGAAACAACTTAAATGTCCAATTATTAAAGCTGTGTAATATAACTGCTTTACTATTCTAAAGATTAAACAAGCACAGAATTGGGGCTTTGTACATTCCTTATTGAGCTCAATATTAGCCATGGGGGATTGAAGTCATGGGGTTTAAAAGACTCTGCATAAATTAGAATGATGGATTCAGTCATAGAGACTTATATAGGTAAGATGTTTTCCTCTCTTCTAGTACCACAGCTTCAACCAACTGAAACTACAGTCACTACAAAGTTAATTATGTTCTTGTTTCTGATTTTCTATTTGATTTCTTTGTTTTTGTCAAAAGAGATGGGTCTAGTTACAAGGAGGTCCACTACCTGAAACATCTGGGGAAAGAAGTAGCACCTTGTTTATACAATAGTGTATGAAAGAGTATCTTGCTTAATAAATTTCTCTTTCGTTGGAAGCAGACAGACACCTGGGTTACTAAGCAACCACCAATTTCTCACAACCAACAGGCATCCTATCACACATCATAAATTGAAGAAGTATCAATACACTGCTCTCCACAAGAATGAACAAAGATTTACAAGTGGCAGTGATAAAATCCTGGAATAAGAGGTGATTGAGGGGACCCAGATGAGGAATAATAAATAGATCATCTGGCAGATGAATATATGAAATGGTTTCCTCATCCTAACTGAGGGGCTGCAAGAAGTATTTTGTCAACATACCCTAAGGCTCAGCTCTTCACTTGGTGGCAATGACTGCTGTCAGTGGGTGAACAACACACCATCTGAACAGCTGTGAAGAATTTTCCTGTTAGCCTTATATATATGATTAGCATTGGATATGGGATTACTAAATAGCAAAGCCTTCTATGTATCTCCCCTGGGTGCTATAGCCTGAGGATTAAACAAAATGGTGTGCAGGTCTTGTAGCATGGCCAATTTGTCTAGGTGCTATGCTCCACGTGCTTTATTGATTGAATAGTGGAGAGGAGAGATATTCCCCTCTTTTAATACTTGGAAAGCCCTTCAGCTCAGAGGTAATCTGTTTTTTCTGCCTAAAGCTCTAAAGAGGGTGTGTGAGGCAATGTTCTATACAGTCTTGAGAAGGCAGTCAAGCAATTGGTGAGCCTCAGGAAACAGGTCTCTGGAAATGATGGAAAGGTCTGAGCAGACATTGCGTAGTATTTTTATGTGGAGTAAGTGGTTTTCTATGTTATATTAAAAAGGGCAAGAAATCACTATAAAATGACAGCATGACCCTGGCAAAAGCCCTGAAAGTTAAACTCAAAGCAATTTGTTTGGGGCTTTATCCTACCATATTCCAAGTGATGATTGCAGCAACAAGTATAAACTCTCTCCATCCCACTCGCCCTGTTGTCAAATTCTGATAATAATACCAATTTCAGTGGTGCTTTAAGGCACACCAGGAGAGATATATTGGACTCTCAAATTAAGAGAGAGCTCTAGCAATAGACTATGTTTATTTAATTATAGTGAATAATAAAAATAAAAATGTCAATAATAAAAACAGTCAATTTATTGAGCTCGTACTATTATCAGGAGCAATTTAAATACATAATTTTATTCAGTTTTCACAAGAGCCCTTAAGTGGTACATACTAGTCCTGTAGATGTCTGTTAGGTCTGCTTGGTCCAGAACTTGAGTTCAAGTCCTGGATATCCTTGTTAATTTTCTGTCTCGTTGATCTGTCTAATATTGACAGTGGGGTGTTAAAGTCTCCCACTGTTATTGTGTGGGAGTCTAA
>CAUYQU010072411.1:0-33847 GCA_963574635.1 Cheracebus regulus
TGATGGGGAGGAAGGCAGCAAACCACATTGCCATGTATGTACCTATGCAACAATCTTGCATGTTCTTCACATGTACCCCTAAAACTAAAATGCAATAAAATATATATTTTAAAAATTAAAAAATAAAATAAAAATCAATAAATCCAGGAGTTGTTTTTTTGAAATGATCAGCAAAATAGACCGCTAGCCAGACTAATAACAAAGAAAAGAGAGAAGAATCAAATAGATGCAATAAATAATGATAAAGGGAATATTGCCACTGAATTTCCACAGAAATACAAACTACTATCAGAGATTACTACAAACAACTCTATGAACATAAACCAGTAAATCTAGAAGAATGGATAAATTCCTGGACACTAACACCCTCCCAAGACTAAACCAGGAAGAAGGTGAATCCCTGAATACCAAAAAAAGTCCAGGTCCAGATGGGCTCACAGCCAAATTCTACCAGATGTACAAAGAAGAACGGGTATCATTCCTTCTGAAATTATTCCAAACAATACAAAAAGAGGGAATCCTTCCTCACTCATTTTATGAGACCAACATCATCCTGATACCAAACCTGGTAGAGACACAACTAAAAAAGAAAATTTTAGGCCAATATCCATGATGAACATTGATGCAACAATCTTCAATAAAATACTGGCAAACTGAATACAGCACCACATCAAAAAGCTTATCTATCATGATCAAGTAGGCTTCATCCTGAAGATGCAAGGCTGGTTCAACATATGCAAATCTATAAATGTACCCCATCACATAAACAGAACCAAAGACAAAAACCACATGATTATCTCAACAGATGCAGAGAAGGCCTTTGACAAAACTCAATAGCCCTTTATACTAAAAACTCTTAATAAACTAGGTATCAATGGAACGTATTTCAAAATAAGAAAAGCTATTTATGACAAACCCACAGCCAATATCATACTGAATGGGCAAAAACTAGAAGCATTCCCTTTCAAAACTGACACTAGACAAGGGTGCCCTCTCTCACCATTCCTATTCAACATAATATTGGAAGTTCTAGCCAGAGCAATCAGGCAAGAAAAAGAAATAAAGCGTATTCAATTAGGAAAAGAGGAAGTCAAATTGTCTCTATGTGCAGACAACATGATTGTATATTTAGAAGACCCCATTGTCTCAGCCCAAAATCTCAATATGATAAGCAACTTCAGCAAAATCTCAGGATACAAAATCAATGTGCAAAAATCACAAGCATTCCTATACACCAATAACAGACAAACAGAGAGCCAAATTGTGAGTGAACTCCCATTCACAATTGCTACAAAGAGAATAAAATACCTAGGAATACAACTAACAAAGGACATGAAGGACCTCTTCAAGGAGAACTACAAACCACTGCTCAGTTAAATAAGAGGGAACACAAATAGAGATGGAAAAACATTCCATGCTCATGGTTAGGAAGAATCAATATCATGAAAATGGCCATACTGCGCAAAGTAAGTTATAGATTCAATGCTATCTATCCATTGACTGTCTTCACAGAATTAGAAAAAACTACTTTAAATTTCATATGGAACCAAAAAAGAGCCTGCATAGCCAAAACAATCCTAAGCAAAAAGAACAAAGCTGGAGGCATCACACTACTTGACTTCACACTATACTACAAGGCTACAGTAATCAAAACAGCATGGTACTGATACCAAAACGGAGATATAGACAAATGGAACAGAACAGAGGCCTCAGAAGTAATGCCACACATCTACAACCATCTGATCTTTGACAAACCAGTCAAAAACAAGCAAAGGGGAAAGGATTCCCTGTTTAATAAGTGGTGTTGGAAAAACTGGCTAGCCATGTGCAGAAAGCTAAAACTGGACCCCTTCCTTACACCTTATACAAAAATCAACTCCAGATGTATTAAAAATTTAAACATAAGACCTAACACCATAAAAACCCTAGAAGAAAGCCTAGGCAATACCATTCAGGACATAAGCATAGGTAAGGTCTTCATGACCAAAACACCAAAAGCAATGGCAACAAAAGCCAAAATAGACAAATGGGATCTAATTAAACTTAAGAGCATCTGCACAGCAAAACGAACAATCATTAGAGTGCACCAGCAACCAACAGAATGGAAAAAAATTTTTTGTAAGCTACCCATCTGACAAAGGGCTAATATCCAGAATCTACAAAGAACTAAAACAAATATGTAAGAAAATAAAACAACCCCATCAAAAAGTGAGTGAAAGATATTAACAGACACTTTTCAAAAGAAGCCATTTATGTGGCCAACAAATATATGAAAAAATGCTCATCATCACTGGTCATTAGAGAAATGCAAATCAAAACCACATTGAGATACCATCTCATGCCAGTTAGAATGGCGATCATTAAAAAATCTAGGCCAGGCGCAGTGGCTCATGCCTGTAATCCCAGCACTTTGGGAGGCTGAGGTGGGCGGATCACAAAGTCAAGAGATCGAGACCATGGTGAAACCCCATCTCTACTAAAAAAAAAAAATACAAAGATTAGCTGGGCATGGTGGCACACACGCCTGTAGTCCCAGCTACTCGGGAGGCTGAGGCAGGAAAATTGCTTGAACCTGGAAGGTGGAGGTTGCAGTGAGCCGAGATTGTGCCACTGCACTCCAGCCTGGTGCCTGGCAACACAGCGAGACTCTGTCTCAAAAAATATATATTAAAAAAAATCTGGAGACAGATGTTGGAGAGGATGTGGAGAAATAGGAAGGTTTTTACACTGTTAGGAGTGTAAATTAGTTCAACCATTGTGGAAGATAGTGTGGCAATTCCTCACGGATCTTTAAATAGAAATAACATTTGACCCAGCAATCACATCACTGGGTATATAAATTGATCCAAAGGATTATAAATTGATTATAAAGATATATGCACACATATGTTCATGGTGGCACTATTTACAATAGCAAAGACTTGGAACTAACCCAAATGCCCTTCAAAGATAGAATGGATAAAGAAAATGTGGCACACATACACCATGGGATACTTTGCAGCCATAAAAAAGGATGAGTTCATGTCCTTTGCAGGGACATGGATGAATGTGGAAACAATCATTCTCAGCAAACTGACACAAGAATGAAAAACCAACCAAACACCGCATGTTCTCACTCATAATGGGTGTTGAACAATGAGAACACATGGACACAGGGAGGGGAACATCACACACTGGGGTCTGTTGCAAGGTGAGGGGCTAGGGGAGGGATAGCAGGGGGTGGGCAGATTGAGGAGGGATAACATTAGGATAAATATCTAATGTAGGTTATGGGGGAATGGAGGCAGCAAACCACCATGGCATCTGTATACCTACGTAACAATCCTGCAAGATCTGCACACATATCCCAGAACTCAAAGTACAAAAAAAAAGAAAAAAAAAAAGACTAGGGAAGTCAATGAACATAAAACAGAAGAAAAAAAAGACTTAAATGGAAACTGTAACAGATTAAGCATAGGTGAAGAGATTCTTAGTAAACTGGAAAATGTAAAACAGTAGAAAAATCCAGATTAAGCATAGAGAGAAATTTTTAAAAATAAGGAAGGAAAGAAAGGAGAGAGAGAAAAGGAAAGAAAGAAGGAAAAAAGAAAACATGGAAGGAAGGAAAGGAGAGCGAGAGAGAAAAAGAGAGAAGAAAGGAAGGAAAGAAAGCGAGCATAACACAATTTATGAGGCAAAAAAACCCAAACATATATAGAATTGTAGTTTTATAAGAAAAAAAGGAAAATTGGACAAATAATATATGAGTAGAAAATCCTGGAGAATTTCTCCAAATTGATTAATGGTATCAAACCATACATACAGAGATCAATATGAATCCCAAGCAAAACAAATACAAAGAAAAGCACATGTAAATGCTTCCAAATAACCCTGCTGAAAACCAAGAAAAAGAAAATCTGAAAAACAACCAAGTCAACAAGGATCAAACTATAAACTTTATTTTAGTTGATAGCTAATTTCGGAATAGGAAACACAGAAGACAAAAAACAATGGAAAGAATGTTTACATTTCTGAAAGCAAAATGATGTCAACATAGAATGCTTTACCCTGAAAAATTACCTTTCACAAATTAAGATGAAATAGACATTTTCAAACACTGTGAAAGTCAATTTCTATTAAGCCTGCATGAAAAGGAGAAATACTTCTTAAGGAGGAAAAAAAAATGACTCTGTAACTATGTATTAGTCCATTCTTGCATTGTTATAAAGAACTACCTGAGACTGGCTAATTCATAAAAAATAGAGGTTTAATTGGCTAATGGTTTCTCAGGCTGTATAGGAAGCATGGCTGGGGAGGCTTTAGGAAACTTACAATCATGGCAGAAGGTTAAGAGTAACATCTTACATTTCTGGAGCAGGAGGAAGAGAAAGAAGGGAGAGGTGCTACATACTTTTAAACAACTAGTTCTCATGATAACTCACTATCCTGAGAACTGCAAAGGGGAAGTCTACCTCCATGATCCAATGACCTTCCACAAGGCCCCTCATCTAACACTGGGAATTACAATTTAACATGAGATTCGGGTAGGAACACAAATCCAAACCACATCATTTTGCCCCCTATCCTCCCAGATCTCATTCCTTCTCACATTGTTTTACAAACTACAATCATCCCTTCTCAACAGTTCCCCAAAGTTTTAATTCATTTCAGCATTAACTCAAAAGTCCTAAGAGAGAGACAGGGCAGGTGCTACACACTTTTAAACAACCAGATTTCATGAAAACTCACCCACTATCTCAAGAACAGCAAGGGAGAAGTTAGTCTTCCCATGATCCAGTTACCTCCTACCAGGCCTCCTGTCCAACACTGGGGATTACGATTTGAAATGAGATTTGGGCAGGAACATAAATCCAAACTATATCGACATAAAAGTGCAGAAATACATTTAAAATATTCAACATTTCAATAGATGTCCGCTTTTGGGGATATTCTACTCCATGTCCATCATTGTCTTTAATCACAATCTTTACATCCAGGGACACTGTTACTCATCCTCTGTTCATTTCATGCAGGTCCCATTCCTGTTCTTTGAGCACACCAGGCCTTCTGCTCCAAGGCCTTCACATTTTGTTTCCCTTGCCTTGAGTACTCTTACCTGAAGCTACCGGCATGGTTGGCTCTCTCACTCCTTTCAGAGTTTCACTTGAAGTCATCTTTTCAATGGGTGCTTTTATGACCACTGCATCTAAAATGTCTAACCCCTTGTGCTAACACTTCCTTTTTCTCAGCTTTAGCTTTCCTCGCTTACACTCACCATTACCTAATATATTATAGATTTTTCTTCTTATTGTTTGCTCCTCTAATAAAATGTAAACTCTAAGATAGCAGGGGTTTTGGTCTGTTTTGTACATCCATTATGTTGTCTCTAGTACCTGAAGCAGCAATAATATCCCACTCAATAAAGATTTGTGTAGTTCATGGATAAAATGAGTTGAATACAGTGGGAAAGCTATGGTTTATACTTGAAAAATAGATATGTTAGTGCAACAGCAGAAAGGTAATACTGGATTTTCAGAAGATGGATAGATAACAACTGGTATGTACTCCAAGCCCCTAACAGCTGGATCTAAGAGGATAAATGGTAGGTAGAACTGGAGATTTGAGGGATTCCAGGTGCAGAGTGATTCTTGGGTAGGAATCAGAGAGGGAAACGTGGGGGTATATTTGGGGAATCTTGAGAAGCCTTGTGTGAATGAGAATATTCAGGGGAGAGTTAGAAGGCTGAGGATAATAGAACACCAAAGATTTTGAAATCTAAGTGGACATTTAAGTTTTTCAGTAAGCAGGGAAGTGACAGAATTGGAGCTGTGCTTTATGAAAATCAATTCAGCAATCAAGAGAGTGATTGGACAGCAGAGGGGTGGGAGATGGGTAGGCCAGTGATGAAGCCATGTTAATAAGCCAACAGGAGTCAATGAGGGTCTGAATTAGGTTGATAGCAAATAAAATAGAGAGGAAGAGGCAGAAAGAAGAGGAATCAAGGAGCTAGAACTGACAGGTCTTGACAGCTGATGAGAAATAGGGGATAAAGGAGAAGTCAGATGTAACGGTGAGGCTTCAAGCTTGCGTAACTGACAGATGGTGAAAACATTAACAAAATAAAAGAATTGAGGGGGAGAAACTGCTTTAAGGATGGAGTTAGGATTTAGGTTCTTGATTAGATTTGGGATCCCTTATAGCACGCTTTATCTTTGGGGGAGGCTTCACCCCTTCTTCCAGGATCATATTCCTCTGCCCTATGGAAGCCCATATCTTTCCAGTGTAACCTGATATAGTCAGTGCAAAAGTGCTGCGGGAGTCTCTATGGAACGCTCCCAGTGGGCTCTTTTGGGCTCTACCGCAAGACTTGGTGAAGCCTGAGTACGGTTCTAATTTCTTCATTTGTCTCGATTGCTCTCCTGCTGCAAAAGCTTAAAACGATAATGATTCTCTGAGCCAAAGGATCAGGATCAATTGCCTGGAAGGCTAGGCTCAAATAAAGCAGCCTCCAGTGCCAAGACATCTGCAGGTAGGAGCTCCAGCTTCCCCGGCACGCCTCCACCTAGCCCCTGGGGATGCTCCACAGCTGAAAGCACCAGGTTGGCAGTGATGATAACTTCCTCCCGAGAATGCTTGCTTAAACTTACTGAGATTTTATTAAGTGTAATGTATCTACTTTAACGAGCAGCAAAATACTGTTTGTAATAAAGCAGCGGTTTTTCGTTTCCTGGAGTAGCCCCAATTACATTTAATGTACTGAAATCTGGAACGAGGGAAGAGATGATTTTCATACAGGAAGACATGGCTTAATATCTTATTATTGAAAGTCATAGGAAAATCAAAACTTTCTATATTGTAGCCTCTTAATTACTGGTAAGAAGTTCACCACTTAAGGAAAACTTACTGTCCTTTTGTAAGGAAAACAGCTATTTAACAATGCGACTATTTTCTCAATTACTTGTAAGTTGTAAAGATTTTTCAGATAAGAAATAACATGGTAGACGGGAAGGACCTGGTTCGTGTTTCAGTTGGACTACCAAGGTGGACAACGCTGATTTCCTATCTCACATACATTTTGCCTTCTCCTTAAGAGAGGCTTATTTTTTGTGGTTCAGGAGTGTGCCTGATTAAGAGAATCTTCCTGCTTTGGCAATGACTGGTTCATGGATGGACATGTGAATCCAAACTGGACGACTGACAAATAAGAAGGGTTCTGGCTGGGGCATTCTGAGAAAGTTTTTGCTCATCCTTCAGGGACATCTTCTTTAAGTTATTCTCTTGATCTACTGTATTAGTCTGTTCTCACACTGCTCATAAAGACATACCTGAGACTGGGTAATTAATAAAAGAAAGAGGTTTAATGGACTCACAGTTTCAGATGGCTGGAGAGGCCTCACAATCACGGCGGAGGGCGAAAGAAAAGAAAGGCCACTTCCCACACGGTAGCAGGAAAGAGCGCCTGTGCGGGGGGGACTCCCCTTTTAAAACCATCAGATCTCCTGAGACTTGTTCACTCTCACGAGAACAGCATGGGAAAGACCCACCCCCATGATTCAATTACTTCTCACTGGATCCCTCCCAGGACACCTGAGAATTATAGGAGCTACAATTCAAGATGAGATTTAGGTGGGGTCACAGTCAAACCATCTCGTCTCTTTTGACTGAGTGTAAAAGAAAAAGCCTCCATTCTATGACCATTAAAGGAGCTGTTTTTAGGGCAATACTAAAATTGTGAATGTCAGTCAGAGGGAATCTGAGCTCTGGAGCACAATATGGAACTTCTAGATTAAAAAATCTTGACTTATGTACCACTCCTGGACTTGTAGTTATGTGTCAGTAAATTTTCTAATTGTTTACAACTGTTTGAATTGTTACTGCTATTACTTGTCTCTGAAATCAGCTTAATTGATACAGTCACTGACTAATTTGAGACCTTAAGCAGATCGTTTCACCACAATAACCTCAGAGAAAAATGAAAAGGAATGGAGAAATTTGTAAAATGTGGAATTTTATAAGTTGAGCAGTGCTGCTTGAGGATCATCGAAGATGACCTCTCTGATGTTGTATTAATATTTCCACTAATGGCCATGGATTCTTCTAAACAGGTTGAGAGGGTTCTGTGTTAGCCAGGACTTAGTGACATAGCTGTATAATTTGCATCTTCTGCTTTAGAGATGAGAAGCAGCTGCTTCTTTTTTTTATTCTTGATTCTTAAATGGCCCTAGTCCTGACTCCAGTGGATGTTAGGCAAATTCTGCTGCTGGAATATTTTTGCCTTTGCCCCACTGGCCTTTTGTCTAAAGCATCTTCCGAGTTTAAAAAAGAACAGAGAACTGTAGAGTCCTCTGAGCTTCCAGACACGCTTGTGTGACTGTCTTCAGCCACCTGTCAATAAATGACTATTGTGTACTGGATGTGATCTGAGACTTGCTTTCATTAAAACTGGGTGTTAGCTGCCAACTGCTCCATTTCTTCTTGTATTTATCCAACAAGTATTTATTGAATACCTACTGTGTGCCAGACACTTTTTTAGGCCTTGGAAAGTATATGAATTTGTCCAAGCTGCCATAAAAGAAACCACAAACTCGGTGGCTTAAACAACAGAAATTTATTTTCTTACAGTTCTGGAGGGTGGAAATCCAAAATCCAAGTGTCAGCAGGGTTGGTTTATTCTGAGGCTTTTCTCCTTGGCTTCTGATGACCATCCTTTTTCTGTGATTTTACATAATTTCGCTTGCTCATGCATGTCTGTGTCCAAATTTCTTCTTCCCCCAGGGACATTATATTGAATTAGGGAATCATCCTAAAGACCTTTCACATGTGGGTTTTGGGTGAACACAATGCAGGCCATAATAGGGAAATAGCAGGGCACCAGAAAAACAAGCCCTGAGAGGCAGCTTCTTCTGAATGTGAGCTATTTGCCCACAATGCTCTGTTGTTTTATCTCCTGAGTCACCTCACAGTGAAATAATGCACTGAAGAGCAGCATACAGATTCAATTTCAGCAGCAAAGGAGCTCTTCTAGATGGGTTGCTGAATCCTTCCTCTCCTTTGCAGGAAACACTGATCCTTTACAAATATATGCCATTACTCACTGACAGTATACCCTATTACTGTTTTTGCTGATTCCATGCAAAGTGATAAATTTAGCCTAACTCCTACTGAGTTGTAGGTAAAACACATTTAGAATTACAGAAGAAGAAATAGCAAGCTGTCTGCAAAAATGTATTTAGTGGCGGGATGACTATAATCTGTGAAGAGTGTGTTCCGCTATAGCTATAATAGCATTGTGGCTTGCTTTCACCAAGCATTTGTTCTATTACAGGCTTTGTGCTAAATGTGTTATCCACATTACCTCATTAATCCACAGAACAATACCTTAATATGATCATTCCCATTTTTCAGATGAGAAAAACAACACTCTGAGAGGTGAGGTCACTTAGCCCAGGTTTGGGCACCTGTCTACTTGCATCCAGAGCCTGTGCTGTTACCTGCCAACAGCACTGCTCGGGAAATGTAGGCGTCAATTCTTGTCTAGGGAGGGATAGAGTAGGAAGTGATAGTTGGTGAAGCTTTGCTGAACTTTAAATTATATAACTCTCAGACTGGAAGGGCCTGATGAGATCATCTAGTCCTTGCTCAAGGACATACCTTTAGGCGAGTTAAAAAGGTACAGCTATATACATAAGCAGAAAATACAATTCTGGTTTTCTGATTCCAAATCGTATTTTTATCACCAGGAGTTCCCTTTGATTCTTCATCTATAGTATAACAATAATCATGAAAAATAAAAACACAAAAAATTTCTACAGGGCCTATTAGATCTTTAAATATTGTCACCTACTTAAATTAAAAACAAGCAAATAAAATGGATTTTAATTGACTAAACAGGAAATGTCCTGGTCTCCTCCAGACAAAGTGGAATTTATCCATGAGAAACAGAAAATGTCTTAGAAGCAATGTTTCTCACTAACGTGAGTTGTTTTAAGCCTGAATTCCAGCCATTAATGGATTGACTAGAATGAGTAGACTATAACTCTTGGGCATCAACCACAGGTAGGAGAAAAAAGCTTTCAGGATCAGGACATGAGATACTCAAGGTACAGAGCAGAATTGCTGCATGAAGGAAATTCAAGGAGAAGTCATTTCTAGGGTACGGCAAGAGCTTAATGTATTATTAAGATTTTTTTTTGGTAGCAAGCAACAGAATTCTATAGTGGCTAAAATCTGGAGGTAAGGTGGGTGATGAGTATGGAGAAAGGTATTGTCCTGCTAGAATGAAAGTAAGGCTGAAGAAACCGGGCTTGGAACAGAGAGGAAACAGGAACTTCCATATGGTCTCTAAAACTAGAATGAATGAACATATGCTATATCTTCTACTGTAGTTTCATTTCATTCAATAACTAAAATGCCAGAAGAGAAAGTCCAATTGGCCAAGCTTAGGTTATGTACCTGCCCTTGACTGTCCTGTGTGGTTAATGCAAGCACCTGTAGAGGTAGCATCCCAGCACAGCTTCAGCTGCCATAATGGGAGCACAGGCACCTGGGTTTACTACCCTTTCCATTAAGAACACAGAGTGATCTCAGGATCTCTTTATACTCTTAATTATTGAGGATCCCAAAGAGCTTTTCTTTTGTAGATATCATGTTAAATACTAAAAATTAGCAGTTTTAAATATATTTATTAATTAATCTACAAGTAACAACAGTATACTCATTCATATGAACATAAATGACATATTTTAATAATGAAAATCAGTATATTTTCCAAAATTAAAAACATTGGTGGAAAGAGCAAAGTTGTTTTATGTTTTTGCAAATCTCTTAATGTCTGGCTTAACAGAAAACAGAAATTCTCAGATCTGCTTTTGCATTTACTTGCTGTGATATTTTATTTTGGTTAAAGTATATGAAAAAAAGCTTGACTCACACAGATGTGTGGTAGAAAAGGGAGGGAGTATTTTAGTAGCCTTTCAGATAATTGTGGAGATTCTTTTCTGATACTATACCAAAACTTGGTAAATAGTTTCTTAAAAATGTGAAATCTTGTTAATAAACTTTTTATACCCAGTTACATTAAAATCCATTAGTATTTCTTGCACTTCGAATGGGGCTTTCACAGGTACAATCTTGTATCATCATTCATTGGTCATTCAGAAAATATTGGTTCACTGAGTAATGCAGATCTTCCAAATAACCCATTTCATTTACAATATACAAAATCATAGGACTTAATATCACTACCAGTCTCATCAGAAACATATTTAAATATTAGGAAGCTATCAAACTCATAGTGGCAGACACTAAGTTTTCTAATTTTCACATGAAACCTCAAAGTTTATTATTAGCAAAAAATCTTGTCAGTTGTTTTCCTTGAAGTGACAGGCTCATTTCCTTCATATCTGAGAGGATGTCTGCTTGATAACCATCATTTGTCTGAATAACCGTAGTTTGACTGCCAATTGTCCTTTCAACTCAAAATGGAATTCCATGGACAAAAGCAGCTACTGCAGCTCAGCCCTGAAGCATGTGCACACCTTCCTGCTCTTCCTTGAGACAACATTACACTTCAGCACACAGCAGGAGTGCTGTATGTATACTTCCCATTTCCCAATACTTGAGTCTTCCCAGTATTAAAATGACATGAACTCAGGGCACAATAAAATTAATCATTCTTATTGTTTCATCAATAACATTTAAACATTAAAGCAGATTTTTCCTTTCCCTCTCTCCCTCCGTCCCTCCTTCCTTCCTTCCTTTTACTTGTGAGTATGTGGTAGTGAAGAACACACCAAAACACCTACTAACATTTGAGAGCGCTGCCTCAATTTGTGCAAAACACCAGTGCTTTGCTCCACCATCACTTTTGTTATTTTAAATGTTCTATTTGGAGACACATTTAACTTAAAAATTTTCAAAAATAAAAATAATTCAAGGAACATCCAGATACTCTTTATTTTGATTTACCAGTTTAAAATTTTTCTCCTTTTGCCTTATCGTTTACCCTCTTTCCCCACCTCTTTTTTTTCCCCTGAATCATTTGAGGTTAAGTTACATACATCATGGCCATTTACCCTTAAATATTTCAATGTTTGTTTGCTAGAGGAGGAAGTCTCTCTTTAATAGCCACAGTAGAATCATCAGCTTCATAAAGTTACACTGATAACATTTTTATTCTCTGTATTCCGGTTTTGTCTGTTGACCTAATGTGATAACTTACATGTACAAGATCCAGTATCAGGTAGCATTGCATTTAGTTCTCTTGTCTTTTTAGCCTCCTTTAATCTAAAACATTGCCACAACCTTTTAAAAAAAAATTTATGACACTTTTTTAAGAGTAGAGGCCACCTTCCTCCATGTATCCACTTAGAAAAAAATAGACGATCCTTCATTTTGTGTTTTTTTCATGTTGCATTGTGATTAGGTTCAGATTACGCATCCTATGCCGGAATACTGCATGAGTGTCTTCCTCAGAAGCCACATGCGAAGGCACACAATCACCATATGCCTTTCATTAGTAATCTCGATTGTGATTATTAGTCAAGGCATGGTTTGAGTTTTCCACTCTTTAGTTTTCTACTCTTTTCATTTTTAATTTCTTTTTCTCTTTTACTACAATAAGTAGTGTGTGGTGAGACACTTCAAGACTCTGCAAACTCAGCATCTCATAAAAATCTCCTTCTAGATTTAGCATCCATTGATGATTGTCTGATCCAATCTTTGGAGATTGCAGCTACGGAGACAGCAAAATGATGGTTCTCCAGTTTCAGCACCCCTCCACATGTGCCAATGAGCTTTAGCATTCTACCATAAGCAAGAATACTCTTTTCTACTTCTACGATCTATGATCTATTTATCTAGGTTTTATTGGTCCAAGCTCATGAATTTCTGTTTTTTCAGTTGTTTATAATATTTCCCAGAACTTAATTCTTTTGGACTTAAAATTGTCCCAGATCTGGCCAAGAGGAGCTTCCAAGCTGTCTCCTATGTCTGTGATGTGCCCCAATCATTGTTTTTTTTTCCTTGACCACTTTCTCACTTTCCGGCCTAATAAGTTGTTGCTGACACATCTTTGTATCTACTTTGCTCCAGTCCCTGGCTTAGCTATTTATCTGAGGACGTCTGGTTCCTTTTAACTGCCATGCTTTTGCACAATCAGTGCAAATGTCAAGTGAAAAGGGCATGTAAAGTCTTAATATTATTATGAAAACAATTTAAACCTCTTGGGTTTCTTGAGAATATTTCAGGGATTCCTCATGATCTGTGGACAGTTTCAGAATTACTACTGAATATAAATTAATACTACTGAATATAAGTTAACTTCATGGTAAGGTGTTTATAATTTGTCTTGCATAATGTGTGTTCAGCTAGCTTCATTGGGGGAGCCAAAGACTCTGAGTGGCTACAAGATCTTGGGTATTTACTTTGGTATGTCTGGAATTAGTGATAAGACTTATTTCTCAGGACTGTTGAGAATTAAGTAACTCATCTAAATGCCAGATTCAGGGCCCAATATAGAGTGAATGTTGAGAAAGTCATGTCTTTAGGGGGTGTATGACTTATCTCTTTAGTTTACACATCTTCAGATAAAAAAATAGTAATAAAGGAGAGGTATCCAAGGAGCCTCACTCACAGCAAATCTTACTTAGTGCATGAGATCCTGACTTTGAGACGATGCTGTAGTGATATGAGATTGGTGGTCTTGGGCGAAAAGATGACTGTATGTCACATATGGGAGAGAAATGAAATGGGAGGATTCTGGCAAAATAGTTTCCAAGATGGTCATGATAAGATCCATTGCACACACTCCTCTAACTGTGTGACAGTGATACTCCTTTCATCAAGAAGTGAGGTCTATGTTCCCTCCCCTTGAATCTAGAGAGAACTATGGGTATGGCAAAGTGATGCTGTGAGACATCCAAGGCCAGGTCCTAGAAGCGGACCCAGCTTCCAGACGGTCTCTCAAGCTGCTTCTCTGGGAACCCAGCCTTGTGCTGTGAGAAAGCTCCAGTCCTGTGGAGAGGCCACGAGTGAGCCATTAAATGACAGAACCAACCACCACACATCCAAATGAAGAAGGCTTGAAGATGTCTTCAGGTTGGGCCACTGTCTGGCTGCGGGTCACATGAGACCCTCAGCAAGAACTGTCCAGCTGAGCCTAGTTATTCCTCAGAACCATGAGAGGTAATAATAAAATGATGATGTTGTTTTTGTAGGCTATCGATTTTTAGCATGCTTGTTTACAGTCAGAGGTCACAGTGCATATACCTGGGTCGGCAAGGCTAGAAACTAAGAATGGGTGGTCTACATCCCAAACATGGACTAGGAAGTAGGTCATGTGGACATGTGGACACTTGTGCACACTTGGAGAATTCTCCAATAAGAAGCCTGATGATGAGAGTTATATGTATTGACTATTGTTGTGCTGAAACCAAATTGTAATGTGTATATGGTTTCTGGTGTTGATGACAGATCACTGGCTTTGATGACACACTCTGAGTGCCACTTGAGGTAGTTGTGACTGTACCTACATCCTTTCCGTTCCTATCTCCCTCTTCTCCCCTGCACTTGTCCTCTCATTTACTCTTCCTCTTCATAGCAGTTTAATAAACAAAGAAAAAGAACATCAGTTTTAAAGTTAAGAAGGCCTCAGTTTGAAAGGAAAAGAAATCATTATATAAAAAAGATACCTTCACACATAAGTTTATCACAGCACTAGTGACAATAGCAAAAATATGGAATCAACCTAAGTGCCCATCAGTGAAAGACTGGATGAAGAATATGTGTTACATACACACAATGGAATGCTATTTAGCCATGGAAAATTAAAATAATGTCTTTTGCAGCAACTTGGATGGAACTTAAGGTCATTATCTTAGGTAAAACCAGTCAGACACAGAAGAGCAACTACTGCATGTTCCCACTTACAAATGAGAGCTAAATAATGTGTACACATGGCCATAGACTGTGGAATGATGGACAACAGAGATTCAGAAAAGTGAGAGGATGTGAGTGGGATGGATGATGAGAGATCACTTAATGGTTATGATGTATGTGATTTAAATGATGGATACCCTAAAAGCCCTGACTTCACCACTATGCAATCTATACATGTAACAAAATTACAGTTCTACCCCATAAACTGAAAAAAAGAAAGCCTAGATTTGAACCCACTTATTGGTTGCTTGACTTTAAGCAAGTTTTTTTTTTTCTCTCCTAGCCTTAATTTTTCTATGTCTAAGTTGAAACTAATACTACATGGAGTCATTGAGATGGTAGTTGGGATTATTAAAAGCATCCAGCACATTGCTAGACACATAGTAGTGTGTCTAGCAATACACTATACATGTTGCTTTGATTCACTTTCCCTTTAGTACAGCTGGAGTTTTCTTGTTTGCTTACTCCAAAGTTCCTTGGCCTCTGTCCCTATATTATCCCATTTCACAGATGCTGTTTTGTTTCCACTCATGGTTAGCTCTGCCAATGCATGCAGCATACCTACAAATTCCAGATGCTAAGAGAAAAGCCCTTGATTCAGGCTGAATGAGGAGATAATATTTGCTAAAATGCAGATGGCACATTAGGTACCTGTGGGAAGCTTGTGTATTGGATTGGAAACAAACAAAAACGAAATTTCCTGGCAAAAATACCCTCTCAGTAGAGGGCAGGCAGGAAGGAACAGAGGTAAATGGAGGCCAACTGATACTGCAGTGTTGCCCTCCTGGAGCTGAAATTACCTGAAATATTCCAACCAGGGCCCAGGTCCAAATGAAGTAGATGTTCTTAGGAAAGAGAGAGTGGCTCTGTTTCTGGGGAAGAAGAGTAATTTATCTGTAGGTTATGAAGGGAGAGCTCTCAGGAAGCTCCAAGGGATGCAGGCAGACAGTGCTGCCAGGAAACCCCTTACATCTTGGAGAATGAGACTGAAATCCATAGAACGTTTAATTAACCGTCTTTGTGTTGAACAGTTGTGCAGATTAAATCAGGCAATGAGTAAGTACACAAAGTCAATGGGAGTTTCGAGGGCAGATCAAACACACAACTAGGAGTATTGTGAACTTCACAACCAAATACGGGCAGACTCAGAGCCAAATGGTGTGATAAGACACCATACAGATCTAGACATGACAGACAGAAAAGGGTCACAGAGAAAACTGCATTCATTAAAGACCATTGCAATAAACCAAAAGGTAGGAAATACAAACTCCAAAGGAGAAAGCAAAAGCTGTTTTTGTCTAAGGGATCCTCTCTGCCAGATACTTGCATTTCTAAACAAATCTTTCTCTTTTGGCAACTGGTTTCTATTTTCTAAACCCTGATACAAGTGTTCATATGGATCCACAGATTGCTAGTGCTAAAGAGAAGCTTTGAGATCATCTCATTCTACCCATCATATCTTGGCTAGGATACCTTAGGCCCAGAGAAGTCTAATGAATTCCTCAAGGTCACACAGCTAATTTGGGGTATGGCCAACGCTAGAAGCTTGGCTGGTTGATTTCCAGTCCAGTAGTCTTTCCCAGTTCTTCTTTTCTCTATATCATACCAAAAATTATAGATTCTGCTCTTTGGTCAACCATCACTCATGAAAAATATTTATTAGATGCCTCTAGGCAATTCTACACCCATGTCTTTGCCCTAAGTGAGGTCACTTCCCTCTTCAGGGAGGTTCCTAATGATTTGAGCACAGAAATACACTTTATAAACAGGTTATACTTCAGCAAAAACTAGTTCAAGATTATTTATACATTTATTTCAGATATTTATTAATCATCTACTATGTGCCAGCTACTGTGTTAATCACCATGGTTTCAGTAATTAACAAAAAAGACAAACACAGAGAATAGAGACTCAACACATACATAAACAGTAGAAAGAGACCTGGCATTCATAGTTGACCATAAGCTTATACATTGTGGGGAAAAAAAAGGAGTATGTTCTATGAGGGCTGGGAAGTGGTTATTTTTGCTATGAATTAGTCAGATCTCATAATGTCATATTTGGCTCATAAAAACTGCAGAAGAATCAGAAAAAAATATTGTAGAGAGCTTAAAAAATGACTCCCATACTCCTATGAAGACAAAAATAAAATGCAGTGAGGTATTTAGATTTGGACTTAGAAACATAAGAGATCGCTTGAGACTAACTTCAATATGTGGAAACGCTAACTACTTGTCTTCTTTCTTCAGAAAGAAATTTGCAAAAGAAAATGAGCTTAAGATACAATAAGGTAGATTGTAGTTGGACATAAGAAAGAAACATTCCTTAGCACTCAAGGTGATATACCTAGGCCTTTGGATCTGTAGAGGGGACAAAACTCCTCTTGTGGGTCAGCCCTCTTCCAAGTCCTTGGTCAGAACTGTTGGGGTGAGCTTTTCATTCGTTCCCCAGGGTTTTTGCAGATTCATGAAATCCCTGAGAAGTTGCAGCCCTTGAGGTCCCACTCTGCTCCTCTGGGACTGAGCCCACTTCTGATGGCAAGAGCCACCTTTCCAGGGTTTAGTGCCCAGGACTTCTGTCTGCAGCCACCCAACCATGTCCACTAACACGAGGGTTAGGGCCTTGTACTCAGAGTGGGGTTCTGGGCCCAGCAGTATCTGCACCATCCAAGAATCAGAAACTGAGTTTAATACAATCCTCAATGATTACTATCATTTGAAGTTTGAAAAGATTTGTTCTAAAACTCAGGCCTCTGGGTCAGAAAGCCTTGATTTCAGAGCCTGCCACTGTCTGGCTCTCTGACTTTGGCTAAGTCACCTTACCTATCGAGATTCAGTTTCTTTATCTGTCAAATGGGTACAAGAATTGTTACCTCTTAGGCTTTCAGAAAGGCCCTTCTTTGTCGCTTTATTTTAAATGAATCCTTTCTAATATATTTACCTTGGTCTTTTATTATTGTTTTTCCCTTGAGATCAGTTATTACAATTTTGATTTATTTGTGATTATACTGTTTGAATGTAAGTTCCATGAAGGCAGAGACCATGCCTCTCTTATTTATTCTAGTATTCCTGGGGCCTAGCACACTACCTGGTACCTAATAAGTGGCTCAATATTTGTTGAATAACTGCATATCGTAAGTATCAGTTGATGAAAGAGAAGCTCTAGGTCTTTGGAGGAAAATGTTCACCAAATGACAGCTGTCAACAAAATTGATTGTGTAATGTGTACTGCAAAATGAAAATGAGAGACTCTTGCTAAAAGATGATCAAGTATTTCAAGATGGCAATAACAGAGAATTAAACTAAGCATGGGGCCCTTTTCATTAGAGGGCCTTTTATGACTGCACAGGTAGCGTGCCCAGGAAGCCAGCTCTGGCTATTGGTAGTTACTATAATAGTGGTGATTCTGCCAGAGGTGTTGCCATTACCGAGAATGAGCCATCTTCCCCCTCTCCTTGATGTGTGAAGTCATGGGCATATGCCTTCCTGGGCTTCACAGGTCATGTTGCCTTCCTGGGCTCAGCTCCCTGTTGTTCCCAGGCTCAGGTGAGGAGGGCTAGAGAGAGCCTGAAACTTGAGAAAGTACCAATTGGATGCCATCAATTCAGCTGGCCCTAAAGTATTCCCCACAGCAAAATGCTGATTTACACCTGATTGGTAAGTGAGGCATTCATTGAATCAGCAAAAGTTCTGCAAATGTGTGCTAAACAGAATTTTAAATGAGTTTCCCTAATGTATGGCTTTTAATTTACTTGATAATGTAAAAATACAATTCGAGATGAGGAACGAGGCAGACGGTCACTCAATTCTAATGTAACAGCGTTTCTTTATGAAAGACTGAAAACAAGAGCAAGGCTCAGAATGTAAAACAGTCATGAGGAATTGAACCTTAAAAACCAGGAGTGATGAGCTCACTCAAACACAGCCAGCCTGGCTCTGGTTCCAGGATTGGCTGAATTGGAGGGAAGGTGATTATTGAGACCAAAAGCAAAGTGCCTGCAGGGCTCCCAGCCCTGCTGGGTTTAGAATGACATCCTGACTGGGCTAAGTTTATCATCAGAGACTTGGTCCCTTTAGCTGTTGAGCAGGGAAAATCACCCATCTCCTGCCTACCTCCCAGATGTAAAGAGAGAAAATGACACTGCTCTTGTGGAAATGCTTTGTTCAACATTATGGTATAAATAAGGAGGGTGGTGTACTTCTCTGAAAGAGCACTATCTGGGAAGCCAAAAAACCTAGTTTCTAAAACAAGTTATCCTATTTATCCTATTTATTCACTCCCCCATTTGCAGTCCTTTGGAGCCAGGTAAATAGACCTGAGTGAGAGTTCCAAACCTGCCACTATGTAGCTGTGTAAATGTGGTCAGGTTCTTGGAGCTTTAGTTTTCTCATCTGTACTATGGGGTTGAGCTAAATCCTGGGCAGTAGTTAATACACCTGACACAGGACAAGTCCTCAACAAATCTTTCCTGTCCTCACTGTTTTCTTCTGTTGAGGGGGATGATAACCTTTAGAAAATGACAAAGCACTCTCCTGACATATGATATTACTGTCTGCTAAATTCAAGCTGGGGAAGACTTGTTCCTCCTACAGCTCTGCTTCCTTTTTCCGCTATCCCAAAATTCCCCAGAATTTTCTGGTTCTGTTGTTTCAGGGTCTTTCTGTTCAGATTTGTCTGTTACCTACGCTTTCCAGGACTGTTAATTTGTAACTATGACGGGAGCCCTCTCAGAGGGGCTTACACTTGAATTGTGAAAATTTGAAACTAAAAGGGCTTTCCAGAGGCAAAAAACCAGCAGGCAGGTGGAGCTCATATTTCGGGACATCTGGTCCTACTGGATGTCCCTTGAAGTCAGAGAGCTCAGGCTCCATAGACACATTAGATCTACTTGACACAAGATCTTAAATGCATGTCTGGCTAGAATTGCGAATATATCTTAATATTTTTGCTCAGCCTTCATATCCATGTGATTTTAATGATGACCACTATTCTAACATCTATTATTTTATTCTGCACAATCCTCAACTGTACACATAAGTCTGTTTAACAGACACAAATCATGGTGGCTATACAGTTTATAATTTCCCCAGCAAGCATGTATGTGGTTCCCCAGCTGCTTCTAGTACCAGATGCTGCCCTTTTCTAGCCAGCCTTATAGATGCAGGACCTAGGCTGATCCAATTGCCATGGTTTTCCTCTGGCCACAGTGAATGGATCAAGAAGTGGCCATATGAATCAAAGCAGGCCAATTTATTTCTTTCTCTGGATTTTCCCAACAAACTGGAGAACACAATGAAAATGTGAGACCAGAATGGTCTATAGCTCCATTTCCCTGTTGGCATACAACAATAGAAATGAGAGACAGATGGGCAATCACAGAGCATCCTAAGGATGTTCTGGCCAGGTCCATTCCTGCCCTTTTCAAGGTTTGAGAATGTGAAGCAGTAAACAAACACTCCCTTCCACCTTTAGTCCTGAACAGGATGACTTAGTTTCTGCCATTTATAAATGAAAGTCTTCACTGCACAATCCGATAAAAATATCCATGTGGTTGACCAAAAAGAAGTCATTTCTCTTAGAGTTGTGGTGACAGATGTGCTACTCCGGGGGTAATAGAGTGAGGGGTGGTGATTAAGTAGAGGCTGGTGGGTGCACATTACTCTTGTAAGAATGTTGGTGGAGAGTGAGAAAAGAAAGATCAGGCAATAGTAGGGTAGCAGGCTCAATGGAAGGGATGTTTCACAGGCTAAAGGAAAATTTTGACTGCCTAGGTTATCTGTCTTTTCTTTAAGATAGAGAGGAGAGAATCAATGGAGCAATGTCCCAGGGAAACTGCAGAAGAGAGTACCAGAAGCAACAGCGGCAGCAGCATTGGTCAATAAGGAGATGCTTCTCTTTTGAAAGCACAAAAAAGGAAGAAAAACTGATCACAGAGAAAAACGGAGATGGAGAAAAGTTGAGGAAGCTCATGCTAGAGTGGCCACAGTTTTCTTTCTGCAAGAGAAGATCCGAGGCATTTAATTGCTATTTGAGCAGGAGTGGGGTCCTCCAGCTCCCAACTGCGCTCCCAACTCCCTTGGACTACTCAGAAGCCAAGAAAATGAGAGGTGGTGGCTACAACAGACTTCAGAATTGACAAGGCCTTTAGGATTGATTCCTACATTGTAATTAATGGGTTGACACTGACTCTCATAGTTCATCCTCCTGTGCATGGCAAGGGCATCTGTTGGGGATATGCATGTGGCCTTAGAGAGAAGACAGATTCTGTTAAGTCAGTGAACCTGATAGAGTAGAGAGAATCATGGGGCATGTGCCCATGTAGTCTTTCTTTCATGTCCTAGTTAACTGCTGTAGCAGAATTTCGCAAAGGGAAATTTTCCGATTTCCCAATCCATTGGATTGTGGAGTGTGATTGTCCTGCACCACGATGGCTCCTGATTCTCTTTGGTCCCCAAAAGGGCAGACTGATTGAAGCCTTGAAAAAACTGCTGCTGTCTTAGCAACTCTCACCACCTTAAGAATATTCTGAATCTAGGGCATACCCATTGTTTGCCAGCTTAGCTTTTTCTTTTTCTTTTTGGCCTTTATATTCTGGTTAGACAGTATAAAATGTAGAGGTTAAAGGTACTGGTTGCAAAATTAGGTGGACTGGATTTAAATCTTACTGCCACCTCTGATGATCTTGCATGATCTTTATGAAGTTATTTAACCTCTTTAATATTGTGTTCCTCTTTTAAAAAATCAATGAAAATATCTATTTAATCTTTTATGAGTATTAAATGAGATAACATGTAAAGTTCTTAGAAAACAGCTTGGCACATAGTAGAAGCTCACATAGCTGAATTAAATCAGAAAGCTAATAGGAGAATTCAGGGTTCCTTATTCCTTCTTCTATAATGAGGAGTTTTTAAATTTGTTTTTGCTTTTCTTATTCTGTCCAGATTCCAATGTACTTAGGCATTTATTTGTACAATTAGTCAATTTAAAACTGCCATTATTCGCTTTATTTTTAATTCAATGATTTATTGAAAGGTAAACCACTAGGCCTCACTGGTCAGTAAGTTTTATCATGTGCTAAATCTAATCCATGGATAGTGATTATCTGGAGCATAATTGTGAGGATTTTCTAGGCCAAATTACAACGAGTGCTGTGATTGATTAACAATGTCTGCCACAGACATAGATAAGGCAGTGACTTTACCTATTTTTCCATCTGTGCTGACTCTGCAATAGATGAACTCCTCTTCTGTCATGGGTCACAGGTGCAACTCATAGGCCAGGGAGGGTTACCTCATTTCCAGAATTGCCAGTGCTCATGGAGAAGGTCCCTAATAATTGCAAAAGCTAGAGAAGCAGCTGTCATTAAACTCAAGGTCATGGAAGAATGGATAGCTATAAAGAGAAAGAAACATTGCATTTTGTAGTTTTGCACTTGGAGAATGACAGTGCAGTGTTCATATATAAATCTGGAGCCTCCAGAATTGACAGGTTTAAGACTGTGTCTGCACAATTTCAGGGAAACTGCAAAGTTAAAAAAAAAGTGCCAATTGACTGGTTGTTGCTGATGTCAGGACTTGCTTGATTTCCTGCTTCCCCTCTGTTCCTCCCCACATCTGGATCTACTTGACACCCACTTGCAGCTCAGCTGGTGCCACCCCATACCCTGAACCTAGTTCTTCCCTCTGCCAACAGGGGTTTTAAGAACTCTAGTGGGCTTCTGGGTAACCTGGAACCACCTACCCTGGTGTCTGAGCCAGCTCTGTTCTGAGTCTGGCCTTGTTAACCTTGAGCCCTTAAATCCACCCTTGGGATTGACCTTGCTGATGTCCCTGAACCCCCTGTTTGTCCAGATCTCTGAAATGAGTATTCCCCTGGATTCTACATACTCACCTGTCAGGAGGTCCTGTCATTCCTTCTTTCACATATCAAAGCCTTTCTCAGATTACAGTGAAGCTTTTCATTTCCACAGTGGTGATAGAAGCAACAGAGATAACATGGGCTTTGAAATCAGCCAGACCTAAGTTCTTATTTCAGCTCTGCTTTCTCTTGACTATGTGGTATTGAATATATGAGTCAGTTTCCTCCTCTATAAGATGGGGATGCTAATAGTAAAATGACAGGGTGTTGTATCCTGGAGGATAAGAGACAAAATAGGTGGATTAACTAGCACATAATAGCTACTAACAGACAACAACAATAAAATGACAATAACAGCAGCTAGCATTTGTTGAGCATTTATAACCCATGAGTCACTGAGCCAAGTGCTTTACTTGCATTATCCTAGCCCCCATAACAAAATTAATATGATCCTCATTTCACAGATGAAGAAACTGAGTCTTGGCAAGTTCAGTTGCTTACCCAGTGTCATGCAGAGAATAAAGGGCAGATCCCGGATTTGAGCCAAGATCTGTTTGTCCAGTTCTAAAGCCTGGTGTCCTTTAATCACACTATACTGTCAACAACAAGGATAAACGTCTTCTACCCATTTGGATGAATTTTTTTTTCTGTCCTCAGAAGCTGGGTTTGTCCAGGCATTTACTATGCCCCTCTGAACATAAATGATTATGACTTTTCCCTTCCCACTCCCCTCAGTATGCCCCATTCTGTTTCCAGGGAACATTTTATGACTGGCCATGTCGCAAGATTTGACAGCCTTAACTCCATTATGCCAAACAAATTTGAGTTTTAAAACACTGAATTGGTTTTAGATACAGCCATGGGAGTAATTTTAAAATCTGGGCTTCCAACCAACAAAGTAATTTCACTTTATTAATGGGAAAATAAACATCTCCTGTAAAGAATGTTGCCTTCCTTCTATGGCCTTTGTCCTCAGAAATCCAAGGCAGGTTGGGCACCACTCATGCCAGAGGGTGTTATGTGATACTAGGTGGGCGAGTTGTTGACCCAGAGCAGACCTTATGTATTTGTCTGCGTGGCCCTGTTCTATGAGTTTGATTCTTGCTTCCTCAGTTCTTATTAAAGATTATCTCTGTCTTCACATTAAAGTTGGGCTCTAGTCATGGAGGAAACCTTTCCTAGGACATCTGTAGCAAGGCAATTCCTTATGAGGGAGTTATTAAGTTTTTGCCACTTGGAGGGACCTTCAGGGTGACCTAGCAACAGAGAATGGAAAAAATTGTGATTTATTGATCCACAAATATTTTCCTAAGTACTTTGTATACATTTTCTTACTTAATTATCCAATAATTCTATCAGGAAATCATTATTATTCTCATTTTTCTAGAACTGCGGTTTGGGAGAAATTAAATAACCATTTCAGATCAAATAGTTACTAAATAATGATACCACCCAATACATTTTATCATAAAGATACTCCATTTTTAAGGTTCAAATAGTGAATAATGAGTGTTAACTCTCAAAACTGGCATCAGAGATTCTCATTAGTTCAATACCTATTATATCAGATTCATAATTAGAATCTACCCAAAACTGATGTAAGCTTACAGCCAGAGTCTGAAATTGAGAGATGTCATTCAGTTATTTGCATACAAATAGACTACAATTATTATGAAGTATGGTTCATTATGGAATTCAGTTTAGCTTGCATTTTAGCTGAAACCATAAAAAGTCAGCTAGGAAATAGTTTTATCAATTACATTTTTGTGAATGTAGTTTTGTTCTTTAAGGTTTCTGAATTGATGTGTTCAAGAAGGAAAAAAAATACCCATGGGCTAAAATTGTGCAATCAATACTGTAGATTGAAGTTTTTTGTAAGTTTGGATCTTTTTCTAAGGAATGTTCCAGAAACCTTAATATCACTTTGATTTTGTTTCTGATCTCAATGATCTCAGTGCTAGACTGTCAGCCTTGAGACAAGCTTTAGGTAGTATGGTCTCCCTGGACTCCAGGCTCATACCTCTGACTGTTTCTCTTTTTCTTTCTGGGCAAGCACCAAGGCCATTCTGCTCAAGGGCTACCATAAGTCATAATGTATGGGATTTAGAGTTAGACAGACATGGGTCTGAGCACTATTCCGTTACTTAGCTGTAAACAATTTCTTTTACCTCTATGTTTTAGAGTCTCCTCATCTGAAAAATGGGTATTATAATAGCATGTATCTCAAAGGGTTGCTCTAAGAATTAAATGAGATAATAAATGTAAAGTCCTCAGTACAGTTCGTGGTACAGAGTGAAATCATTATAAACACAAATTATTATTATTATGGAATTAATTTTTAAGGTACATAACTATAAATTCAGTGATCCCTGTGGTCATACAGTGGTGTGTCACATTCAAGGGAACATATCCTAACAACTAAGGGCAGGTAAAAGCAACTGAAAATTCCTGTTTGCATTTCTTGGCGAACATCTAAGAGAATCCCATTACTAAGCCACTTTGGTGCTTCATAATGTCACCTTTTCTTTTTCTCTCCAATTCCCTTATACCCTGCAGTTGCTCTAGTGTTTCCGTCTTATAAACTTCAGCTCCAAAAAAAAACTCTTCCTTGACAACCAGGCTACAACATGTTTTTAATTTCTCTTCTGTTTACCCCCTTATCACTTTATTATGTAGGTCAACTTAGCTTCTCTCTCAGCAAATAAAAATCCTTCCTTAGTAGGACTGGGAAGGAGTGGGAGCCTAGAAGTCCATGGAGGGTTATTTTTAATGGGCTGGAGGTGGATTGGGGGTGGTTGTGAGCACTCATATAGACTAATAACTTTGGTTACATTACACAGATATAATTTCCAGTGCAAGGAAAGTTTTGGCTTCTAAACTCTCACCCTATACCTGAAGACCTACTTCATGAGCAATGTTGATATATCTAACCATGTAGAGAGAGAAAGATCAGCAAAAATGAACGTTTTGTCAATGAAAGATCATTCCATAGGAAAAGTATTAGAAAAACCTGAATAAAGAAAAACTCAGGGGTGACTTGATAGCTGCCTTTAGATAACCCAACATAGCAAAACTAGAATCAATAAAATATACAGGAGTGGCTTTTAGCCCAGTTTAATGAGACATAAATATGTCTCATTAAACTCGTATAATCAGAGCTATTGAAAGACAGAAAGAGCTCCCTTGGGATTCAATGTGTTCTTCCTAACTGTAGATACTTAAAGTGAGGTAGATGACTTCTAGGCAGACATATTGTAAATGGTGTAAAGCATCCGAGAAGGGTTGATATATTTCCATGCTGAGATTCTATAATTCCATTAATCAGAACAGTGTTCTATAAATGTTTTCAATGTTAACAACTTGCAGCTTTGAATCTGAGGTTCTTCCACTCACTGTGATAAAGAAGTAATTTCTATGTGTGTGGGATTCTGTGTTCTAGTGCCTTCTCTGCCCTTGTCACATCTTTATTTGGTTTCAGTAGCGTGGTTCTCTTCCTCCGCTCAGTCCAGGTCTTAATTCCATTGAAAATGATTGATGTGATTTCAAACTTCATTGCTTTCTTCTGGAGAATCTAGAGGGTCAGAGGAGTTATGCCTAGCAAACCAATATTATGGCAAGGTGCTTGTCTAGACCTTAGAAGCCCCAGGATCGTGTCTATGTTCTAACGCTAATTCTGTAAGACTCATCATCTTTCTGAGTCTCTGTTCTTTGAACTCATAACTCTAAGGGCCTAAACTCCCCTCAGTAGGAAGTTAAATGACTTGGGAACTTGTTAATAAACTGAAGCAGAATTCGGAGTCTCACTATGATATTATTCAACAAATATGCATTGTACACTTAGTATGTGCCATATGCTCTTTTAAGGCACAAGGGATCTAGCAGCTGACAGGGTAGATGAGGTACTTGCCTTTATAGCAGCTTACTTTCTAGAAAGCCATAGAAGTTGTAGAAAGATAAATAAGTAGACAAACTCATTTCATAATATGAAGACGGCAAAATAGGGTGTTATTTTGAGGCTGACTGCAGAAGTCAAGAAAAACCTAAGGAAGTCCATTTGAGCTGACTATCGAATCAGCAAAAGGGGCCAGCTCTGTGAAGATACAGGAGAGAGAAGAGCAAGAGCAATGCTTTTGTCTGCTGAAGAAGCATAAGGAAGGCCAGGGTGTATACCATACAGTGCTATGCAGGGTGCATGATTCCAGGAAGAGGTAAGGCAGCACAGAGCTCAAGAAATATGGGAAGAGTTGAGATTAATTTCATATGGAATGGTTTGCCATTTGAAGGTTTGGGGCAAATAAAATCAATGATGTTAATAGTATAAAATCAGCAACCAGCATGTGCAGAATGGATGTAAGAAGAATGGATGACCAAGACGGTCATAAGAAGTTCAAAAAAAGGGGCTACGATTTGCATAATAGTCCTGGACTGGCCTGGCAGCAGGTGAAGTGGAGAAGAAGATGCATTCCCAAAGCATGACGTGATGGAATGGGATGGGCTGGGAGGCAGGAGGCAACGTAGGAGTTTATGATTTTTCTCTCTCCAAGCACTTCATAATGGTTATGTCCTGAGAAAGAAACAGATATTATTAAAAATAATAATGGCTATTTGGATATTATTTGTCAGGCATTTGTTATAGAAGCCTTGTGGGGGTTATTTTTGTCTGCTATATGTCTCTAGTTCAATACATTTGTTAAAAGACAATGAACGTCAGACACTCTTTTAAGAAACTTGACTATATTATTTTATTTAATTCTCAAAATAATCTTAGGTTGGCTTTATTCTACACAGTGACACAGGGAGATTAAGTAACTTGCTCAGAATAACACAGCTAATGAGGCACAGAACCAGGATTTGAACCCACGTCAGCCGGATTCTAAAATCTAGGTTTTAATATCTGTAAATTTATTTTCTACCACACCAGACAGCATGAAGGGAGCTGCTAACCAGCTCTGGGGACCTGAGTGGTCTCCTGAGAGACTTCCTTAGTCTCACCACGGAAACATTGGCACGAGCAATGATTTTATTTATAAACATTGGAAAATGCTGGAAATTAATTTGAATATCTGAAGCTCAACTAAATAAAGCTTCTATACTATGGCTTCTCCTAACCACAATCTTAGCAAGGCTTTAACATTGTTTCCCAATTTTAATTTGAAAATCTTCAATATCATAGTTATACAATGAAGCCCAAGTCTTATGTAAAATAGATAATCACAACTCTAATCAATGAATATCTGGATTTTTTTTAGCTGGCAGAAAAAATCTCTTTCTGTAGAGAAAGACAGATAAAAATGTAATTTCAATCATCGAATGATATCAAACAAATTTTTTTTTTTACTTACATGGACATAATTACCAAAACTTATGCACACTGGGTAAAGTGTTCTGATTTTCTATAATACTGAAGCCAGTTTTATCTTTAGAGATTAAAAAAAATAGCCTTCAGGTGCAGTGGCTCATGCCTGTAATCCCAGCAAGTTGGGAGGTTGAGGCAGGTGGATCACTGGAGATCAGGAGTTCGAGACCAGCCTGGGCAACATGGTGTAACCCCATCTCTACTAAAAATACAAAAAATTAGCTGGGCGTGGTGGCAGGCACCTGTAATCCCAGCTACTTGCGAGGCTGAGGCATGAGAGTTGCTTGAGCCCAGGAGACAGAGGTTTCAGCCATGATCATGCTACTACACTCCAGCCTGGACAACAGAGAGAGACTCTCAAACAAAAAAAACAAACAAAAAAACCAAAAAACACCTTTAAGACAGAAACTTCCAGGCTGAATCCAGAAACAGGAATCAAACTAAAGGAGCATATTCTTTAGCTGATAATTCTAGGAAGAGACTCTCCTTTCTCTATCTTAAAACGTTGGTAATAACAACTGAAATTGACAAGGAAATAGAAATTAAGCCAATTTTTGCAGTAATAAGCTGAGGTATTGCCAATTACTCACTGTTTTATCATTATTCACTGACTGCCCTTCAAGGACTAATTAAAGTTGGTAAAACTACCTCTCTTAGATCTTGCCAACTCCTCCTTCCTTTGCTATACTTTTATTCCTGAACTGTTATTTTGTTGTACTTAACTGACAAATTGCAATGCTGCATGATTACATGTTTGTCAACACTAGTCTGTGAGCACCTTGAGAGCTGATTGTATTTCATTTGTCTTCTTCATGTGTTTTATAAGTTACAATGTGTATGACTGCAAATAACAGGGGGAAAAAAAGGAAAACTTAAGCTAATGTAAACAATAAGGAAAGGTACTGGATTCCATCATTGCAAGCCCAGAAGTAGGATGACTTGATGTAATCTGATGGCACTGACTCTGTTTTCCTATAGTTCTTTTGGCCCTTGCTTCTCTATTTTCAAGCTGGTGGCAATATGTAAGCGGTAGTTATGGACTTCACATCTGTGCTTGGGATCAATCAAGGGAGATGGCACAGTATCTTCCTGGGATAGTTTCTTCAGACCAAGGGGAACTTTCTCAGAAGCTTTAAGCCAACTCTTCTCAACCTCAATGGCCATTTAGGAACCACTCACTGGCAAGGTGAATGAATTTACCATGCTGGTTCAAAAGAATGAATGACCCAGCTGCATGATGGTTATACCATGCGACACTGTGGGAAAGAATGGAAGACTGCAGAGAAGAAAGATCCCAATATCCTCCACCTATGTTCAGAGCCTAGCACAGAAACTGGCACTTAGATGATGCTCAGTAAGTGTTTGTTGAGTGAATAAGTGAGTTATTATGATCCATTACCTGATATATCCCTTCCAGAACTACTGAATTAATAATTGGCACCATTTACTTGGTTCAGTGCTTAATTACATACCTTCCATTGTTCTTTGATCATGTCTTATGTGTTAGTCTTCTCTTAACAATCAGATATTAACCAGTTAAAGGCAGGGTCCATGACAAATAAATGCTATGGATTGAACAATACTTTCTTGGTGACCACTCAAGCATGGAGATCAGGAATGGACATGTAAGACATGTTGTGATTTATTAGTGAGTTTTACTGATGTAGTGAAGAGCAAAGCAAGTGTTTCTCTGACAAAAAAAAAATCTTTTGTGTTTAATTTAACTAAGTCTCTGTGGAGCTCCATATAAATAAACTGGATCCAATAAGCAATTGATCACTAGATAAGAAAATCTTAGCTCTTACCATAATGCTTTGCTCTGTGTTAGAGCGAACAGAAAATGCTTTCTCCTCTGTGTGCTGGAGTGAACTTGGCACAGGTTATCAGGTATAAAGTATCTGGCAGATGAGCTGTACTGAGTATTTTCCCAGGTTGACTAAAGTGTCAACATGGATATAGAGGTGGCAGAAAAATGCCTCACTCAACTGCTAGCATTTATTGAGCAATTCAGCTGTGCTGGGTTGTTGTTCTAATTGTTTTGGATATAAACCACTTTATCTTCTCAATAATTCCAAGAGGTAGGTGCCATTATTTTTATTTTTATTTATTTCTTTTTTGAGAGGGAGTCTTGCTCTGTCGCTCAGGTTGGAATGCAGTGGCACAATCTCGGCTCACTGCAACCTCTGCCTCCTGGGTTCAAGTGATTCTCCTACCTCAGCCTTCCCAGTAGCTGGGACTACAGATGTGCGCTACCATGGCAAGGCTAATTTTTTTGTATTTTTAGTAGAGATGGGGTTTCGCCATGTTGGCCAGGCTGGTCCTGAACTCTTAACCTCAGTTAATCTCCCACCTCAGCCTCCCAAAGTACTGGGATTATAGGCATGAGCCACTGCGCCCGGCCAGGAGCATTGGACTGCAAACCAAGAGGTAAGTGCTATTATGAGCACCATGTTATAGTTAAGAAAATTAAGGTTTAGAAAATTAAAAAACTTGTCCAGGATCATACTGTTAATAAAGGACAGTATCAGGATTTGAATTTAGAAAAACTGGCTTCAAAGGCAGTTTTCTACCCACTACTGAAGAAAGTCTCAGGTTCAGGACCTAATTCAAGAAGCAAGGAGAGATCATCTGTCAGAAGACAGACTAGAAGATTAAAAGTCAGGAAAAATAGTGCAGGAAGCAAGAAATGAGATGAATTAGAGTGACTAGCTCAGGACTATGGCATGAATAATGCAAAACATTGAAATATGATTCCATTTTTTTGAACCCAAGTGTATGGTAAATTTGGAGGGAAGCAGTCAGTCCTAATAGCTTAAAGTTGCTGTCTAGAGCTGCATAGTCTGTGCCCTCCGGCAAGTAATGATCTAGCTATGACAATAAGAATTATAGGACTGGGCATTGTGGCTCAGTATAATCCCAGCACTTTGGGAGGCTGAGGTGGGAGGATCATTTAAGCCTAGGAGTTTGAGATGAGCCTGTCCAACATAGGGAGAGCTCATCCTTACAAAAAATAAAAAGTTTGCTGGGCATGGTGGTGCATGCCTGTGGTCCCAGCTACTTGGGAGACTGAGATAGAAGGATTGTGTGGGCCTGGGAGGTTGAAGCTGCAGTGAGCCATGATCATGCCGCTGAATTCCAACCTGGGTAACTTGTCCAGGAGATTCTAGACAGTAAAACCCTGTCTCAAAAAAAAAAATTATATATGGAAAAAATCAGTAAATTATTTCAAAAAGCAGATACTCTGGATTACATGGACATTGCATGAGAGGTCTTTTTCTCAGTGGACATCACTCTGTTTTATAGACATTGGGTTCACAGGCAAAAACTGGGCAGGGCCTTTCCCAGAGTTGGAAGTTCTGAGTGCCAGGGAACATCTGTCCCTGTAGCCTACGAAAGTGTCTTCATGAGCAGCACTTTGACAAGGCTGGACAGAACATCTCTGGCTTACTTAGCTGCAGCATGTCCAGTGGTGCTAGAAGAGGAAGCTTTGCTGTCTGTTTGCATTGTTACCTGACCCTGGCTTGGATACTCTTCATGTGCGCCTTTCACGAGAAGGCTTGTTACCTTACTGTATTTGGCTAAGACAGCGGTCCTGTGGGTGGCTTCAGTATTATGTTTGGAACAGGGAAAGTATTGCAACACATGCCAAGAATTGAATTTTATTTTTAAAAGCTGCTTTTTGCAGAATCGAATATCTGTGACCTTCTCTGGTTACAGCAGATCTGCACATGGTAATTGGCTTAAGGTCAGTGACTTGGGCATGCTTTAGTGACAGGTATATACTTTATAGGACTATTCTCAAGAGGTACCACTTCCTTTCAAGAGCACTTTCCAATATCTCAGACTCTTCATTATGATTCTCATCTCTGCCCTTGTTTATACCGATGTGTTTCAGTGTCATGACAAGCTTTGTGATCAAGGTAGATTGCTTTGCTTTAGGAAAGAGAAGGTGTATTTTGTTGTTTCACACTCCAATATCCTGTTCCTTCATGTGAGCACCAGGATTGAACAGTTCAAACATAAATCTGGGAGATGGGGTTGATGGAGCTAATTAAGACCATCAATGTCTTGCCTTATGCCTTGAGAAAGGCATTCACTTATCCTCTGCTTTAGGTGTTCCTTAGTGACCTAGGATGTGGGCATTCCCAAAAAAGATCTGATGAGAGAATCGATGCACAAGAAAACACTGGAGAGGCCTGGATGGATTGAAGCCTAGACACTCCAATGACACCATTACCTTCCAATCCCACTGGTCACTAGTCTTCTGTTAATTGCTTAGTCGCAGCTGTACCCTGATTTGGAGGGGATAAGTGTACTGGTAACCTAAAGGACAGCAAGAGGGAATTCTAGACTTCAAGAATTCAAAAGCAAAGGTGACCCAGTGTGCACGAGCATACAATGGATATTTGTTTTCTCACCACTGCAGAAGGATCTTGATGTAGCTCAGTGAAAGTCATAGGTGTGGGAGGAAAGTCTCGAAAGTGCCAAAGCAGGAGATGGAAGCCTCAGCCAGTTCGTCTAATAAATAGAATGTAGAAAGAAGAATCTAGTTAGGAATAAATATCATGAGTGATTAGATATTAGTCTTATTGAATATTAAGGCTTGATTAAAGCCTTCTTGTACTTTATGCATAATTATCTAGGAACTTCAGGTTGCTGTGGCCAGGGATTGACAGGGGCACCACGGACTGTGGCCACGAGGCAGGAGCATTAATACCTGTTGAACATCGAACATCAGCAGAGATAACCTGTTGAATGCTGAAACCTGTTCCTCTGTTACACCCGCATAAGGGTTGCTGGAGGGCGTCTAAAATCTATGCAACAGCGCCAGTGCTTGGGGAAGCAACCACTACTCAGCAGACCTTGGAAGGGAACAGCGAGCTGGAGAACACTCCACTACCCAGTGCTCTTGTGGAAGGACAGATACCCATCTACCCAACCCGCAAATCCCCGGGGGCTTAATTGGCTCTATATGGTACTGTGCTATACTGGCCACAGTGTGTGTCTGCCTTCACTCCTTACTTCTGCACCTGGTTCCTCTTTTGAAGATAGTAAGAAGTAGCAGAATTCTTTTTTTTTTTTAAATTTTATTTTTTATTGTATTTTAGGTTTTGGGGTACATGTGAAGAACATGCAATATTGTTGCATAGGTACACACGTGGCAGTGTGATTTGTTGACTTTCTCCCCTTTACCTATATCTGGCATTTCTCCCCATGTTATCTCTCCCCAACTCCCCACCCCCCACTGTCCCTCCCCTATTTCCCCCTAACAGACCCCAGTGTGTAGTGCTCCCCTCCCTGTGTCCATGTGTTCTCATTGTTCAACACCCGCCTATGAGTAAGAACATGCAGTGTTTGATTTTGTGTTCTTGTGTCAGTTTGCTGAGAATTATGGTGTCCAGGTTCATCCATGTCCCTACAAAGGACATGAAATCATCATTTTTGATGGCTGCATAATATTCCATGGTGTATATGTGCCACATTTTCCCTGTCCAGTCTATCATTGATTGGCATTTGGGTTGGTTCCAAATCTTTGCTTTGGTAAACTGTGCTGCAATGAACATTCGTGTGCATGTGTCCTTATAGTAGAACAATTTATAATCTTTTGGATATATATCCAGTAATGGGATTGCTGGGTTGAATGGAATTTCTATTTCTAGGTCATTGAGGAATTGCCACACTGTCTTCCACAATGGTTGAACTAGTTTACACTCCCAC
>CAUYQU010072413.1:0-30701 GCA_963574635.1 Cheracebus regulus
CAGAACGGCCGGGCGCGACTTCTCTGGCCCCTCTTCCTCGGACCATAGAACCTCGCCCGGGAGCTGAATAAACTGGAATTTAACTTTTCTGAGATTGGTCTCAGTTTTCTCACTTTGCTTTCGACAATACACCTTACAGATTTTTCAAGGGTATTTTGGTGGGCAGGAGGCTTGGAAACTGGAACAATTAATTGGCTGGGGATGAAATCACAGGGCCATCTAAAACTGTTGTCGCACAGCCAAGTAAGTTCCTAGGAGGGGGTGGATCTCAGGACCTAGTGGCGTCTCTTTGTCTACTTAAACGCTGAATCTGAAAAGTATCTCAAAGACTCTTCTTCAGGTTTCACAATAGTGATGTTATCTACAGGAGTAGTTGGGGAAGTTGTAAATTTTGCGACCCCTGGTTACGTGACTCTGAAGCAGTAAGCAACATGCTACTGTAAGGACACACGGCAAGCAAGGAAGTGAGGAAGACACACTAAGCAATGGCAGGTCATTGTTTAGCTGAGTCTATTCTTCAGCAAAGTTCAAGTCTCTACCATGTTTTAACCTTGCCTTATGAATGTAGCTTCAATCTTGAACAGGGAGAGAGTTCAATCTCCCCTGCCTCAAAGTTTAACTATAAATTCCTCTCATAGCTATTTTGACCTGCATGCTAGCATTGTACTGGCCTGAGCATAGAAAGTCAACACCAAGGCTGGGCGGGGTGGCTCACACCTGTAATCCAAGCACTTTGGAGGCCAAGGCGGGTGGATCACCTGAGGTCAGGCGTTCAAGACCAGCCCAACCAACAATGGTGAAACCCCATCTTTAAAAAAAAAAAAAGAAAGTCAACACCAAGACAAAAGTATGCCAAACTGCAGGGTCTTTATTGCCGGCGGCCACAGAGGACTTGCGTCTCTCCAACCTGTGGCCCTGAAAGGAGGGTGTCAAGGCCTTTTATGCCTGTAAACCACCTTTGGTGTGAGGGTGAGGGGCTCTGGACATTCCGAGGGCCAGGGGACTTTGGATATTCTGATTGTTACCTAAGTGGTTTACAGAAGTCAAGATAAGCATTAGTTTATACATTGTCGGGGTATGGGTGGAAATTAGAGCTTAGTTACTTATTACAAGCTGCAGAGGCCAAGATGGCATGGGTTTGGACTGCTTGCCTGTCACATCAGGGTTACAGAGAGCAGTTTCAACAAAAAGCCAAGGTATGGTTGAGGTATGCAGTTTTATGGGGCTTTTACCATGTCACACTAGAATAAGCAAAAAAAAAAAAAAAAAAATTCGCCTATGGGCCTAGAAGCAGGATGGAGGCAGTCAGGTTAGGTTGATCTCATTATTAATTTATTTATTTTTATTTTTTTATTTTTTTGAGACGGAGTCTTGCTGTGTCTCCCAGGCTGGAGTGCAGTGGTGGGATCTCAGCTCACTGCAACCTCCACCTCCTGGGTTCCAGAGATTCTCTGCCTGCCTCAGCCTCCCAAGTAACTGGGATTAGAGGTGCCTGCCACTATGCCCGGCTAATTCTGTATTTTTAACAGAGACGGGGCTTCACCATCTTGGCCAGGCTGGTCTCAAACTCCTGACCTCAAGTGGTCCACCTGCCTTAGCCTCCCAAAGTGTGGGATTACAAGCATGAGCCACTGCCCTGGTTAGATTTCTCTTTCTCTCTCTCTCTCTCTCTCTCTGTCTATGTACATATATTCTGCAAAGGAAGTTTCACAATGGAGACATCTCCCCCTTACCTCCCAGGCTAGCAAGTACTGAGTAAGAAGAAAAAGTACTCTATCACTGAAGAAAGTCTCTCTGAGGTGTAGGCACATACTTTAGGAAGGCCTAAAGTTGGAGTAGTGCAGGAAAATTGAGAAAATACCCTCCAGGAATACAGCCCACACCCAAGCACAAGATAACACTAGAAGAATTTGAAGGTAACTATGGCAACAAAACCCTAACCCAGCTCAACTCTTGACTGGCCCTCACTAAGAGCTTACCAGAAAAAGAGGGGTGCTCATTTCCAACCATAAATACAATTTACCCCAGTCCCTCCTGTCCTACACATAATGTCCAGAATTTGATGAAAACAATGAGCCTACACAGAAAAGCAAGATTTAAAAATCCGGTCAAGAGACAATGCAAGCAATAGAAACTGTCTCAAAGATGATTCAGATGTTGGTACTATCGAACAGGGAATTTAAGAATCAAACTGTTAATTATAACCATATTTAACATGTTAAAGGCTCTAGTGGAAAAGGTAGACAACATACATAAACAGATGTGGAATTTCAGCAGAAAGATAGAAACTATAGGAAGAGTCGAATGGAAAGGTTAGGAAATTTTAAAACAGAGTAAAAGAGAAGACGAATGTATTCAACAGGGTCATCAGTAGATTCCATACAGCTGAGAAAAAAGATCAGTACTTTGAAAATGGGTTCATAGAAATTACCCAAACTGAAATTCAAAGAGTAAATAAAAGAAAGAAAGAAAGAAAATAAAACAAGAGCTGTGGGACAATACAAACTGGCCTAACATATATGTAATTGAAATCCCAAAGAAGAGAGAAAGAATGGGAGAGAAAAAACATTTAAAGAGAAAATGGCCAACAATTTTTTCAAAAATAATGGAAGAGTTATCAAACCACAGATCCAAAAAGGTCAGAGAACCGTAGGCAGACTAAAATACACACACACACACACACACACACACACACACACACACACACACACACACACACACTCCTAAATATTTAAACTGCTGAAAATCAACAATAAAGAGAAAATTATTAAAATACTCATCGGTCTTTATTTTAAAAGTTTTAATTGGAGAGCTAGGATGCCAGTACCACCACTCTAACCAGCCACAAAGGAGATAATCAGAAGTTATACTGGCAGAAATGTCAAAAATATCTAAATCTTTGTGTTAGCCAACTCAACTGGCTGGAAAATTTTAAAAGAAATTTTTTCGCCGGGCGCGGTGGCTCACGCCTGTAATCCAAGCACTTTGGAGGCCAAGGTGGGTGGATCACCTGAGGTCGGGAGTTCAAGACCAGCCTCACCAACATGGTGAAACCCCATCTTTAAAAAAAAAAAAAAGAAAAAAAAAGAATTTTTTTCTAAGATACAAAGATGAGCAAAAGAACAGTAGCTGAGCCTAGTTTCTAACGCACAATAATGCTCCGCCTCCAAAATAAACAGGAATCTAGACCTTATTTTCTGATCTTTCCTTCAGGACCAAACTTCTGGCCATCTCCTCATCTGTAGTCTTTCTTATCTTTTCCTTGACATGAGAAGTCATTTTTCTTTCTGAATCTCAAAATTTTCTCCCCTGAGTTGTCCTAAATGTTGCATTGGGCCCTATCGCTGGAAATGCGTTTTTGACTCTAAGCCCAGAGAGAACTCAGAATTCTCTCACTTCTCTAATAAGTGATTTACGAACCACAGGGGCAGTATGCAGTCTTTTAGGTAGTACCTTTGCAGTTTGTAGGGCCAAAATACTCTGAAGTCATTCACCGTCTGTTTCATCATGACTTACCAGGGTTCTCCTCCCGGTGTCCCTCCGACGACTCTTGTTACGCTCCCTGGACACTCCTCTATCTCCACCTACCCATTAAGTATTGGTGTTTGTTCCGCTTTCTGTCCTCTATGTAATTCTCTGTCAATAATTTTCTAAGTGAGAAGAGACTCCCTCAAGGGGTGTATCAGAATTGGAGGAGGAAGGAGAGGTAAAGGTATAATTTGAAAAGTTTGCTCAGCATTACGATACAACTTAACACTTGTGAATTTGACAAACTAGATATGAAAATTAAGATAAAATTAAAGAAAGTATGTTTATGTTCAAAAAGGTTGAAAATGGACTTTAAAAGGCTAAGAAGCATGATCTGTGTATGTCTCACTGCTTCTAAATGATTTTATCTACATTCATGACTTCCTCTACACCGGTGGTTCGCAACAGAATTGATTTTGCTCCCTGCACCCAGGGGACATTTGCCGATGTTTGGAGATACTTGGTTACTACAACTAGAGGGGGTTGCCCCTGGCATCTATTGAGTGGAGGCCAAGAACGCTGCTAAATGTCCTCCAGTGGAGAGCATAACCCCTCATAACAAAGAATTATCTGGCCCCACGTGTCAATAGTGCTGAGAATGAGAGCCTTGCTTCACTTCCTATATGCTGATGACTCCTCAGTCTTATCTTTGGCCAACACTTTTCTACTTAACTCTAGAAAAATATATTTATCATATATATAATATAATGATAGCTACTTATTAGGCATTTCCACTTCAAATCACTTTTTTCTGGCCCGGCACAGTGGCTCATGCCTGTAATCCCAGCACTTTGGGAGGTCAAGGATGTCAGGAGTTTGAGACCAGCCTGGCCAACATGGCGAAACGTTGTTTCTACTAAAAATACAAAAATTAGCCAGGCATGGTGGTGTGTAGTCCCAGCAACTCAGGAGGCTGAGGTAGCAGAATCCCTTGTACCCGGGAGATGGAGGTGCAGGGAACCAAGATCATGCCACTGCACTCCACCCTGGGCAACAAAGAGAGACTCTGTCTAAAAAGTACACATACACACACCCACACACACACACTCTCTCACACTTTTTTTCTAAAATGAAATTCACTTATTTTTCCCAAGCTTAGTCTTTTTTCTCTATGATCTACTTAGAAGGATCTAAGACAAAATCCTTCAAGTTAGTGTATGTCCCTTACCATTCCCGTTCAATTCCCATTCAAGTAATTAAATTCTTGCACATTTCTTTTCCTCTTGCCAATTATTAGCACTAGAAAACCTTTAAGCAAGTCGTTTAATTTCCCCATGCCTTGGTTTTCTCAACTGTAAAATAGTAATAATAATAGTACATCGGCCTCCTAGTTATAAACAACAGAAATGTATTTCTTATAGCTCTAGAAGCTGGGAGTTGCAAGATCAAGGTGCCAGCAGACTCTGTGTCTGGTGAGGGCTTGCTCTCTGCTTCTTAGATCGTGGCTTCTGTGTGTCCTCAAATGGCAGAAGGGCTGAAACAAGCTCTTAACTAGTCTTCCTGCCTCAGTCTTGTTCCATTCCAATTCATCTTTCATACGGTTTTCAAAAAGATTTTTCAATTGTTTGTTCATCAAAAGATGTCATTTAGTGGTCACTTGCACCCTGGTAAACTTATGCCACCATCACAATGAAGAAGACAGCAGAGTAGAGCTGTACCATGGTGAGAACTGAACATCCGTTCTTTGTGCTAAAATGGCTCAAGAAATTTTCAGCCCCCTTCTGCAAAAATTTTATTTTAAAGAGGTAAAAAATAACTGATTTTCCCATGGAAATTGACCTGACATTCATAGTATTGGCAGTGATTTTGATGGCATGCAAAAAAGTAAAAGAGAGGTTTCATAACACTTCTACTTTCAATCCTCTTCCTTTGACACTACCTGCTTTTGTCATTAATACTATAATTGTATGTGAGTTGGCTTATGAGCCTTCTAAAAGTGTGATGGCAGAAATGACTACTGAGATGGTGAAAAGGTATTTAGAGTTCCATTTTATAGGTTAGAAATTTTAATGTCTAAATGGTTTTCTGTAGGATGTATTATTAACTTGTTTTAGGACAGTCATGCTTCAGTGACCTTCATAATTATATTCATTAATCTCGTAAATATACATTATGGATTTTGTCAAATAATATAAAATATATTCTTGGTATAATCATTATTGAAATATAATGCTTAAAATATTTTTTTCCAGCCTGACCAACATGGTGAAATTCCATCTCTACTAAATAAAAATAAAAAAATTAGTCAGGCATGCTGGTGTGTGCCTGCAGTCCCAGCTATTCTGGAGGCTGAGGCATGAGAATCACTTGAACCTGGCAGGCGGAGGTTACAGTGAGCCAAACTTGCGCCACTGCATTCTAGCCTGGGTGACAAAGCAAGACTCTGCCTCAAAAAAAAAAAAAAAAAAATTTGAGACATCATTTAAAAAGTGAGTAGTCAAGCCACAGAGTAGGAGAAAATATTTGTAATAGGTGTACTTGACAAAAAACATATCTAAAATACATAAAGAGCTTCTAAAAAGCAATGAGAGGAAGATAAGCTAATTCGTAAGTGTGCGAAAGACTTAAATAGAATCATCACAAAAGAGGCTATCCAAATGGCCAAATAGGCACATGAAAACATACTTAATAAGTCATTACTTATCAGGGAAATACACATTAAAAATACAGTGTCACTACATACCCACCTGGTTGGCTAAAGTTTAAAAGGTTGACAAGATCATAATATACCTCAATTAAAAACAAACAAAAAAATCTGAAATTGCCTAACAGGTCAGATCACCACCCTGCTCAAAATTCTTTAGCGACTTTCTGTTGCTTTCGGGATGATGTTAAATCTTTCAAAGTAACATTCAAACACTTCAGGATGGCACACAATATCTGAGAGTGTATGTAAATATCACGGCTGCCCCCACCCCAATCCTATTCCGAACTTCCCCAAACTTGCCATGCTGTTTCCATGTTTGAGCCCATGCTGCTTTCTGTGAACAAAGCTATCTTGCCAACTCATACTTACCCTTCAAGATCAAACTCCTTCTCCATAAAGCCTTCCATAAGTTACACATAGCTAAACTGTTGTTCGCAAGAGGGAGGGTGGTCTACGAGTCACTGACTCTCTGGGGTCTGCCCTACCTTCATAAAGACATGTCCCATTTATGAAGACATGAAGCACAGTGTGCCATATTTGGGGTTCCTTGACCTGGGGAGAATGTTGGAAATGGGTTTGTTTTGTTTCTTCTGGGCTTAGAAAAGTAAGCTGTTTGCTGTTCTCTACTGCCCTCTGTTGAAACTAAAGTGGGCAATGTACATCTCTTTTGCAGGACAAAGGAACTCAGTTTTCAAGGAAATTGAAGAACGATCTGAGTGGTTTAACGCAAGAAACAGCCAGCTAACCATCTAAGGGAGCAAGATTCAGAGCCCAGAGCAAGGGGAACCTGGGGCTGCTCTTACCTTAAGCCACTTGGTCTGCTCTTCTGATTGAATGTCTCTTGATCTCAGCATGGCTTCAAGCAGTGGTATTCAGAAAGAAAGGCTTGCTTTCCTTTATCCACATTTTGGCTTTTAGACCCTTAGCGAGGAGGGTGGCATTTGAAGTTGTAGTAGAAAACTAGGAGTTAGATCCCAACACCTAGGGTCTGCAACTCAAATGGCTTGAAACCTCCCAGTCACACCTGTTTTGTCCTTTAACTATATCATGTGTCTGTATCTCCAGCAAGGGTAAAGACGCAGGAGGGTGGGAACTTGGTCCTAAGCCAGGCATGCTAAAGGATGCTGGAAAGTGGTCCTGGGGAAGGTTGAGGCTGTCCTGCTTGGTAGCAAATAAATGCTTGAGAAGAACATTTGAAGAAATGTGAAGGAGGCTCTAACCGATTCAAACTTGCCTCCTTGTCACTGGAAATAGACCTGCTGCAAGACATCAGCAAATAACGAATCATTTCTTTGGCTTCCAGTTAATTTCCTAAAAGCACAATTTGCTCAAGTCTAGTTGCTCTAGTTCTAGACCAGATTTCTCCTTCCAGTTATCCAGCTGATATTGACCACTCACCTGCTATGTCCACAGGTACCTCAAACTTAGAATATCCAAACCTGAACTTACCATCTTTCCCCAACCCCTTCCAGCTAAGCCTCTTTCCATCATATTCCCCACCTCAGGGAATGACACCTCCTAAGCCAGGAATCTGGATGCCATTGTGATTCCCATCCTCTCTTTCATAACCCACATCCAATTGTGTCGGTTCTCCTTGCTAAATATCTCAACTCCCACCACCATTACCTTAGTCTGAGGCCATCTTCATCTACTGCCATGACTACTGCAAGAGACCAACTCATTTTTGCTCCCAGTCTTACTCCTCCAACTTATTTACAAGCCGCAACTAGAGTAATATTGTTAAAGTACAAATTATATTATGTTACTTTCCTTCTTCGAATAATCTGATGGCTCCCTACACCCTCAGGACAAAGCCCAAACTTCTTAATGTGTTTTGTAAAGCACTGTGGCAACAAGACCCATTTACTTCACTGCAGCGTCTTCTCCCCATACTACAGTCCTCATACTCAGAATACAATAAACTCTGCTCTAGGGGAGACTCTTTGATCTCAGTAGACATTTTCTACTTTAGAGGTCTGTTCTGGCTTCCTAAGATTGAAAGGTTCAAGACTGTTTCGCTATTTCCATCTTTAAGGTGCTTCTGTCTTGATTTTAAGTAGTAATCAGACAGGAAAGATACATGGGAAAAAGTCAGCAATATAAAATAAATGGTTTAAGTCCTTCACATTTTTATGTCACTTCTTTATCTCTTTTTGTTGGGTTCTAAGGAGAGTTGTAAGGAGAGTCAAAAAGCAGGGAGCTAAAAGGCATTAGTAAGCCCCCTCGAGCCAGGCAAGTTGTTAAGCAGACAACTCCTCTCAGAATAGAAGCAAATCTGTTTCACAAGAATCATAGAGTGAACCACAAGAATCACATTATCAACACACCAGAGGATAATAGAATTGAATCTTGAGTAAATTCTCTGAAGGAAAAAGGATTTCTAAGTTTAGAATAAACAAAAAAGAAGGAAAGAAAAGAGCACTTTGGGAGGTAGAGGCAGGTGGTTCACTGGAGGTCGGAAGTTCGAGACCAGCTGGCCAGCATGGTGAAACCCCCGTCTCTACTAAAAATATAAACTAAGTTTTCCTTTTGGTGTTACCTTTTATTGTTCTAGTAGATTCTGAAGATTTTGCACACGAGCAAAAGCATGAGTTTAGTTTTTATAACTTTTAACTCTTAGAAGTATAATTTCCGAGCTCTGCTAGAAAACCCTTTTGGCTCCCCAAAGCTGCCTTCATTAGCATTTTTAGAAGACAGAGGCTACTGCATTCTGCAATATATAGAAATTACCACTGGAAGCCAACATTCAGAATTAGAGAATATTTAAGACGGAAAGAGCTAGATATGATCTAGCCCAATTACCTCACTTTGAGATGAGGAAACAAGTTTAGAGAAGAGAAGTGGCTTGACAACTGACCCCTCTCAGACTGAAACCAAAAGTGAGATTTCCTTCCTCCTTGACTAGTAGCCTTCCCATAACACACCACCATCACTCTCTTTCTGAAACTTTAAAAATTTGCAAGTTTGAGGGACATGTGTAAGCATGTCCTGATGTGAGATAACATAAGGCAGGGCATTTGAAACTCACTCTTCATTATAGCATAGGAAAGTTCTTACATGTCAACAGGTCATAGTATTTTAATAACCACTGTCAAAGTAAACAGGTGCAGCTTATGGTCATCCCAGAAAATCTATTTCAGTCCCTTCTAGCTTTTTCCCTTGCTGTCTAGCTATCTCTTCCTGTTTTTTGGAAGTGTTCTCTCCTTGTCCCATGACTGCCTTTGTATGATCCATCATGAGGTGTGTCTGTTTCCAGACCTCTCTGTATAGGCCTTGTTCTTCATGCATTTTCCATCTGTTTTTAAGACTCCGTGTTTGTAAACCTGGGTGTCTCTCTCAGTTGTGTGTGTGTGTGTGTGTATGTGTGTGTGTGTCTTTTTGTTTGTTTGTTTTACTGTCCCAATAACTGTGTCTTTCTGAGTTTTCCCTCACTGGTTTTCCTCTACCCTCCACCCCATTTTGTGTCTTTATGTCTCTAACTCTGCCTGTTCTCCTCCCTTTTCTTTTATATTGTCAGTTTTCTTTCCTATTTCTTTTCTTCGCTTTACTAGACATATAATTGTAAATGTTTTGTTTTGTTTTGAGACAGGGTCTTGCTCTGTTGCCCAGGCTGGAGTGCAGTACCATGATCACAGCTCACTGCAACCTCCACCTCCCAGGCTCAAGTGATCCTCCCACATCAGCCTTTTAGTAGGTACTCAGTAAATACCTAGGTATTCATTAGGATGCCTTTGGATGAAGGTAATAAGCCCTGACTTATATTGGCTTAAACAGTAAGGAAATTTTCTAAGAAATTTTAAGTATTAGAAGCTCAGTGATGTCACCAAGACTGTGTTTTATCCCACCACTCTGCCCTCCTTGGTTTTTTGGCATTGACCTCAGACTGACTGCCTTCAAAATCTTAATTATAGCTGCCAGCAGAATGTAAGACAAAATGAGCTCTTGTTCTCGTCCAATGGGAGAGAGAGATCCTCTCTCCCAAACATGGCACTCCCCTCTACCAGACTGGCCCTATTTAGGACAAAGTTCCCTCTTCTCCAACTTAACCAATAAAAGCCAGGGGAATGCTACCCTCTGAGTAGCTTAGCTCAGTCAAGATCATTCTCTGCATATGAGGATGATTCCTGAATAGAATCAAGATTATATTAGAAGGGAGAGAGAGGGATGGGTATCAGGTTAGTACACCATATTATATTTGTTGAGTTAACTGAGTTATAGCAATTGTTGAGTTGGAAAAAACTCAGAACCTACTATGGATTCAAGTTCGAGAAATCCTTGTTTCCTACATGCAACAGCATTGCTCTGTAGCCCTGAGCTAAGATGGTGTCATGAAATACAGTCTTCTTGCTGTTTATAATCGTAAGCAAACTCTTGGACCTGGGAGGAGATAGATGGTTAATGTCTGTCTGGCTTACTTCTTTCTAGTTAGTACAAACAACTTCCCTTCTTTCTGTGATTGTTCTTGGAATAGGATAAAAATTCTTTCCTTCCCTGTATTTTACAGTCTGCCCTTCCCCCAGGCCTTTTCTATTTGTAAGGATTTTACTCTAATCACCACAACCCCAAAGAATCAAGAAATCTTTAAAATGTATTAGAGTAGCTAGTTGTGGCAGCATTAAAATGTAGCTGTAAAGTCTTTGACACTCTCTCCATCAAGCTATGAGGCCTACATACCCATCCTTTACCCTTGAATCTGGGTAGGCTTATAATTTCTGATGATTAGAGTATAGCAGAAGGTGAAGCTGTATAGCTTCCTAAATGTTATAAAGTCTTAAAAATAGCTTCTGGCAGACCATAGGACAAAATGAGCCCTCGTTCACATCCAGTGAGAGAGAGAGAGACCCTCTCTCCCAAATATGGCACGCCCCTCTACCTATAATATTTATGTAAATGTTATAGGTTAAACAGTCCACCACAAAGAAAGTACTGTTTAACATCGAGAGGAAAAAGAGACGGGAGAAAAGGTTAACAAAACAGTCCGTGAGGATCTAAGAAGACCAAAGGAGTCCTGGTCTGGCTTTGGCTGTCTGTTGGTCTTACAAGGAAGACTCTGAGGTGGCAGAGCCTTCACTGACAGATGCAAATTATTACCATGAGTGACTGCAAGACAGTGTCAGCTAAGACAACCATTTCAAGCTGCTGAAGGCCTAATCTTTTAGTCACAGAGTCCTCTGGGAAGAATTGAAAGTTGGAAGAGTGTGCTTGTTTGTGGCCTTATTTGGTTGGATACAGTCTTTATCTTTTATAATTTGTTTCTTGAAACATCTTATTCTTATTGGCCAAGTGCCCTGTGAAGTATAAAATGGAGTCTTTTTGTGAGATGGAGTTAGTTATGTCAAGGGTGCTGTATGCAGTCTTCATCCTTTTTCCTGGCATACAACTCCTAAAATCCTTAGAATCTCCAAAGTGATGTCTTTTGGTGTGCTAATGAGGTGACGGATGGCTAGTAGCTCTTAGACAGCTTCATAATAGGGGCTGGTCACAAGAAAGACCACGGCAAGGTCAGAGGGTTGGGGCTTTCAGCCCCACCCTCTAAACTCCATCTGCGAAGTGGAGAGGGGCTGAAGGTTGAATTAATTGCCAATGGCCAATGTGTTAATCAATTATTCCTAAGTAATAAAGCTCCTATAAAAACCCAAAAGGACAGAGGTTGGAGATCTTCCAGACAGCTGAACACGTGGAGGTTCTCACAAGAGGGCATGGAAGCTCCAAGCGCCTTCCCACATGCGTTGCCCCTATGTACTCTTTATCTGTATCCTTTGTAATCTTCTTTATTACAAACTGATAAATGTCAATGTTTCCCTGAGTACTGGGAGCCACTCTAGCAAATTAATTGAACCCAAGATGGGGGTTGTGGGAACCCCCATTTATAACTGGTCAGTCAAAAGCACAAATAAAACAATCTGGGGCTTCATCCTAGAGTATCAGAAGTGTCTTGTGAGACTGAGCCCTTCACTTGTGTGACCTGATGCTATTTCCAGTTAGATAGCATTGGAATTCAATTGAATTCGAGCAGAGGTCCCCAATCCCCAGACCTGTAGTGATCAGTGACCTCTTAGGAACTGGGCTGCACAGCAGGAAGGGAGTGGCGGGTGAAGAGCAAAGCTTCATCTGTATTTACAGCCATTCCCTACAGCTCACATCACCGCCAGAACGCCTCCTCCTTCAGATCACCAGTGGCATTAGATTATCATAGGAGCACGAACCCTATTGCGAACTTCCTGTGCAAGCGATCTAGGTTGCGTGCTCCGTATAAGAATCTAATGCCTGATGATCTGGCACTGTCTCCCATCACCCTCAGATGGGACTGTCGAACTGCAAGAAAACAAGCTCAGGGCTCACCCTGATTCTACATTATGGTGAGTTGTATAACTACTTCATTAAATATTACAATGTAATAATAATAGAACTGGAGTGCACAATAAATGTAATGCACTTGGATCATCCTGAAATCATCCCACACCTCCCTACTGCTGTCCATGGAAAAACTGTCTTCCATGAAGCCGATCCCTACTGCCAAAAAGGTTGGGGACCACTGGATTAGAAGACACCCAGTTAGAGCCCACTGCTGAATTGCTTGCTTGCCGGTGGAGAGAAATCCGCACATATCTGTCGTCAGAAGTGTGTTGTGAGAGCAAAGTGGGAGGAATGGAGTTTATTTATTCTACAGTTACAGCAATAGGTAACTGGAATTCTACTGCTAGACTATACCAAAGACTGCCAGGCCAGCCTACCTTTCTCACAGTCCTCCTGACTCCGTCTTGGATGAGCTCACTGAAGGCCCACATACCTTCACTGGAGTATTTCCTCAATCTGGTTGAGCTGATTTGGAGGTACTACAGTTGTAGGACATCCCTCCACTCCTGCTTAGGACGGCTTTCAGCAGGCTAGTCAGACAGCAGTTGGCACAGAGTACAATTGGGGAAATGTTACCAGCACTGACTGCTTCAGCTACAAATCCACAGCGACCCACCTTAGCTGGGCCCTTGGCATTGCTTGGCAATCCTTTTACAATTGTTTGGAATTCTTGGTAATTCTTGTACATACAAACAGTCGGCTTCTTCTCCCATGCACCACAATGGTCATTCTCAACCCTGGTATTCTCAAACCCCCGACCGCAACTGTTACCCACTGTTTCTCAACAGGTGTCTTTGACTCCTCCTTAACCAAGAAAATCAGGACCATCAGATATGGATGTCATTCAACATCTGAAAATGGATTTGCATATTTACCCCCACAGCTCCTGCCTTTAGGTCAGAGAGAGAGAGGGAATCCATATCCAGTTCACAGCCAACTCCCTGTCCATATCCCATTTCCATCTCCTCAGGACCCATACTTGCTTCACTAAGTATTCCATCCCTATTTGGCATCCAACTTCTCCCACCCTGCTGGCTTCTTCCCAAAGACCTATAACCAAGCTCAAATATTTCACTTAAAAGAAAACAAAAACTCCCATTCTTTTGCAACTGCCTTTGCAGGATTGTGTCTGAGACAGTGAGAGAGATCTAACTTAATGAACTCATTCTTGCTTCTAAACTCCAAGCTGTCCTTGTCCATTCTTGGGCATAGGCTGAACTAACTTTGGGAGAAACTTAGTTTATAGTTTGTGGTTTAAAACAAAGATAATAACAGCACTTTTCCAGGGTAGATCTCCTTCTTTCCTAAAGACCAGATTGCCTTTGTAGGACTAACATTAGTCACAAAATTGGAAATTATGGCTTAGGAGTCATGCAGCTGGAGGCTACAAGATTCTGACCCTCCCTGAACCCTAAGATCAGAGCTTGAGATCTTTTGCAGACCCTGTACTTGATGGATCAGCTGGCACCACCCAGATCAATAAACTGGCTCATCTGATCTTGTGGCCCCCACCCAGCAACTGACTCAGTGCAAGAAGACAGCTTCAACGGCCTGTGATTTCATCCCTGACCAACCAACACTCCTGGCTCACTGGCTTCCCCTCCCACCCACCAAGTTGTCTTTAAAAACTCTGCTACCTGAATGCTCTAAGAAACTGATAGGAGTTATAATAAAACTCCAGTCTCTGGCATGGCCAACTCTGTGTGAATTACTCATCCTCTATTGCAATTCCCCTGACTTGATGAATTGGCTCTGTCTAGTTACCATCTTCCACTTCTCCTTTCTTCTTGTGTCACTTAGGGCTCTGGGTTATAAGCAACTTTATCAGAATCTAGATCTATTAAGTAAAAGAAAGAAATTTATTGGATGGAAACTGGAGGAGGTCAGCCCATCCCACTGCTGTGATGACTGGGACCCAACTATCTCCCTCTCCTAGAAGTGAAACTCCCTTTTGAGTAAACAAGTGTCACTGATTCAGGATTCAGCTCAGAAGAGACTCTAATGGGCCAAACCTAGGTCACGTGCCTATCCTCTGTCTGCCTGTATCAGATAGCTAGCACTTATATAACGAAGTACCACAGACTGTGTGGCTTAAACAACAACAATTTATTTTCTTACAGTTCTTGAGGCTGAAAAGTCCAAGATCAAGGTGCTGAAAGGGTTAGTTTCTTCTTATTTTTTAAAAAAAAAAAACTTTGATTTTAGATGTAGGGGTACATGTGCAGGTTTGCTATATAGACAAACTCCTATCACGGGGATTTATTGTACACATTATTTCATCACCCAGGTACTAAGCCTAGTACTCAATAGTTACTTTTTCTGATCCTCTCACTCTTCCTACCCTCCACCCTCAAGTAGGCCCCAGTGTGTCTGTTGTTACCCTTTGAGTCCATAGGGTTAGTTTCTTCTGAGACCTCTCTCCTTGGCTTGTAGGTGTCCGTCTTGTCCCTGTATGTGTCTGTGTCCCAATTTGTAAGGACACTGCTCATATTGGATTAGAGCTCACCTAATTATTTTATTTTAACTTAAGAAGGGGAGGAGGAGGTGATCCTGGACAGCCAGGACATGTGCACTATTCCTTCATAATGGAGATTCTGAAGAGGTGAAGTACTTCATTAAATACTTCATTCCTGCTCCATCTTCAATCAAAAGCTGTTAAACTTCTGTTTCTCAGCCCCAACCCCTGAAATTGCTGAGGCAAAGGTAATGAATAGTTCCTTGATTACCACGTTTCAATGTGGCAATTGCCATATTTCAATCAAATTCTTGTTTGAATTTTTTTCTGCAACATTAGTACTGTTACTGTTGACCACGCCCTCCTGGAAGATCTGTTCCCACTAAACTTCCCTGTTCTCTCTTCTTCAGCCCCTCCTATCCAAAATCCTTTGTCAGCTATTTTTCTTGGGCACACTTCAAAAATGTTTGCATACCAAGTTTCTGTCACTGACTCTCCCCTCTTCTCCTCTTCCTCTCAATCCCTCCTTTCTTTCCCTCACTGTCCCCCTTTATTTCTCACTTAATACTCTTACAGTTGGAGAGAGCTTATCCATACTTTATCTTAACCTAGGAGCTCTGGACGGGTTCAGATAGAGCTTCTTAAATTATAGGAAACATAATTTGTATATTTGCATCCTTTCTTGGGAGAGGGCCCAAAGCTTTTGTTAGAAATTTGAAACCTTAACCATGTTGGTGTCTCCTAAATTATGTCTTTTGTTAAGACCTGTCTTCTGAGTTCCAGGGCCATGTGTTTCACTGCCGTCTTCACCTGAAATCTTCACAGCTACCTCAAACTCAATAACATCCAAAGCCGAGATCACTTTCTCCCTCCCAAAGCCTGCTTATCTTCCCATTTTTCTTTTGTCCATGAAAGGTACTGCCATCCTCCTTATCACCCAAATTAGAAATCTGAGCATCACCCAGACCTCTCCCTTTTCGTTAACCCCCATAGCCAATCATTCACCAAGTCTCGGCCATTCTCCCTTCCTAACTTCTCTCCTAGACGCATTCATTGCATATCCACTTGTTAAACAGAGTAGCTCTTATCTCTTAACTAGAATGTTGAAATAATCTTCCAACTTTTCCCTCTGCCTTCTGTCTCTCTCCCCTCTAACTCATTCCTTGGACTGCTATCAGAGTCATTTCTATAAAATGTAAAACAGACCTGTGACTCCCCAGCCTAAAGCCTTTTTATTAGTTCCCATTAGCTTTTAGAATAAAATATGTACTGTTTATCCTGACATACGAAACTCTTCATGATAAATATTCATTGAGCTCCTAATACATGTCTGCCCTTGTGGCAAATGTTGAGGTACAGTGGTAAACAAGCTGAACAGATTCCCTGCTCTCCAAGACCTTTCAGTCCACAAATGCGACCAGTTTACAAAGAAGAAGCACAAGCTCCTAAAGGAGTTGGGGTGGGGGTGGGGGTCACAACCTAATTTAGAAAACTGAGGAAGATCTCAACCTCCCATCTTGCATTTACAATCAGCAGTAATCAGCAGGTGTGGTACCAAATATGGAACCAACAATTTTATCTGCATTATTTCATTTAAGCCATGAGTACAGATAAGGAAACTGAGGCCTAGAAGGTTAAATAAGTGATGGAGTTGGGATTTCACCCAGACTCATGTGAGATCCAGACATCTGAACCCTTTTGGAGCCTGTGCTTCTCCTCTGTAGTCCTCACTACACTTGTGGGACTACACCCAGCTCTGCAAACACACCAGCCTGTTTCACTCCAAGTCTTCGCTCATGCTGCTCCTCTTGCCTGGAATCCCCATTTCCCTCAAAAATCTTCCTGCTGAATCTTTTGTGACCTAATTGAAGTGTTCTCTTTTCCATGCACACTCCTCCCCTAGACAGATTTAGCCACTGTCTTCTTTGTGCATCCACAGCATTTCATAAATACTGTCACAGTCCCTCTAGCACTTCAAATACTTATCTGATGTTCTCCCCCTAAGAAACTATAAGTCCTAGGGGATGACAATCAACTGACCTCCATGGTCAGAAACTTCTGCTGTGCCTGGCCTTCCAATGAGAAAAGGAGAGAAGAGGAGGGGAGGGAAGAAAAAGGGAAAGAGAAGAAATAAAAGCAAACGAAGACAAGACAAACACTTCAGTATATGATATCCCAAGACCATGTGCTCTTTTGTAAAAATTTTGCTTTATTTTTCTCCCCTCCAAGAGTCAGGGTGTCACTCTGTTGCCCAGGCTGGAGTACAGTGTCATGAACATAACTCACTGTAGCCTCTAACTCCTGGGCTCAAGTGATCCTCCTGACTCAGCCTCCTGCGTAGCTGGGACTACAGGCATGCAGCACCCCATCTGCCTATTATTATTATTACAATTTTGGCAGAGATAGGGTCTTGCTATGTTGCCTAGGCTGGTCTCAAATTCCTGGCCTCAGGCAACCCTTCCACGTCACCTTGGCCTTCCAAAGAGCTGGGATTACAGTAAGCCACCACAGTCCAAAATTTTGCATTTTATCCCTCATTGTAAAATTAAACCTTACAACTCCAACAGCACTCTGAGAATTGTTCAACAACGACTTAATGAAAACCCCCCCGAAAGCTTCCCAATCTGTTGCGGTCCCTTTCTCTCCTCCTGTGCTCTCTCTCCTCTTCTTCCTATCTAGCCCACCCTTTTGGCAGCTAAGAATTCCTCCCTCCATTGGAGAGCCACAGACAAAAGAGGAGTCAGATAAGAAAATAAGACCTCAAAGAAGGAAAACAAAGTGAAAGCCTTGCATCAGAGGTCACGTGGCAGAAAGTCACTTGGATATCTGCAAAGAGGAGAGAATTGAGAGACACCAACCTTTTGCCTCAGAGACCATCCTTAGCCCTGCAGGTGTTGTTTCTGCTTTAGGTTTCCCAGATAAGCATCTGAAGTGTTACAGCAAGGAACTTTAAGTTTCCAAATACTTGTCTGGATTTTGCAAAATGTGAATGAATCACTTGAGAAGGAGCACTAGTACGGCTGCTGGTTCATTACCCTTGTCCATCCCGGCATCTAATCCAAGGGCCTGTGGAGGAGGGGCTGCTGCAAGACTCTGTGTTGGAGGAGAGGAGTGGGTGTGTGGATAGCAATGGGAGGATCAATTAATTCCACCCAGGAGTCAAATGAAACATACAAACAAAAAACAAAACCTGGGTAGTGGTTCTTATGTGATATTGGTGTAGAAAGAGCATTCGTCCAAAGCAAAGGTCAGCGGGCACCTGTGCCAGCCCCCGCCTCCATTCCACCCCTGACAAGCATCAGGTGCCCACACCTGCCTGCTGCTCACCTCTTGTGCTTTTCTAAGCCAGGAGAGACTGTCCCAGATGTCCAGGACCCCCCTGGGGGAGTGGCACTATCAAGCGGAGTCATCTGATTTTCTGTATGGGACACATACCATTGTAAGAGTAAACAATGTGTGGGTATGGGGGAGCATCCGGAGGGAAGAGAAGAGGTTGACAACCCTCCCGCTTCCTGGCCACGCCCCCTCCATCTTTTGTGATAAGGAGCCCTGGAGCCCTGGCTACTAGGCTGACAGACCAGCCCAGATCCAGTGGCCCCCAGGGACTTGAGCTAAACTGCACTGGCATTGCTCCGCAGGACCCAGGGAACAGCGAAGCTAAAGAGTTCGTCCTCGCCCCTCCCCACCCCCACCTTTTCTGCGATCCTTTCAGCCTTTCACTGGTGACTCGTTCTCCCAGGGCCCATTTCTCTTCCGCTACCTGGATTTCTTCTAGCCTGGGAATCTAATAATCAAATCGCCCTAAAAAGTCAGTGGCACCTGCGGATTACATATCCCGGAGCGTACACATTTTGAACTTTGAATTTTGAAAGAAACTATGGGTGGAGATATTATTGAGGAGGAGACACGGCTAATGGTCTGAAGATTTGAAAGGACCACTTTCTGCAGTCAGGCCCTCGGCTGGAGAGAGGTGGGTCTGGGCCAGGCAGGAGAGTGAGTTCTGAGGTGCAATGAAGAGAGCCCTCAGGGAATGCTCCCCTCACCTTGAATCTCAGCCCCCGGGTCATGTTGTCCCATTCTTGGTGCTGAGTGGATCCAAACCCAGGAGATGGGGGCGATCATCCTAGGATGGCTGAGGGTACTCTCTGGCAGATTCTGCATGTGCCCCCAGATGCTCAGCCACAGACCCCTGGGGAGCAAAGGGGGCAGACCCACCCATCTCGCCTTCAGGCTCTTTCCTTCCTGTTTCTGCTCTATGGGGGGAGCTCACTTGCCAGACTTCAGATTCACAAGTCAGATGACGTTTCAAGAAAAGGAACCTGGTGGGTGACGGGTGGAGGGGTTAGGGGAAAGGCTGTTTACTTCCTTCTGTCCAGTCAGCTCAGTCCCTTTAGGGCTCCAGATAACTGTGGTGACTTGTTCACTCCAGTGTGGCATCATGTTGCAGCTGCTCCTCCCAACGGCTCTGCTACTTCTAGGTAAGTCAAGGGTCTCCCTGGTTGAGGGAGAAGTTCTAAATGCCTTGGGTTCAGCAGAGACGTCTTTTCAAGCAAGGGATGGGACCCCTCACCACATCTATAGCCCTGGATTGAGCTCCTAGGACAAGCCAAGATGAGGCTAGAAATGAGGAGAATGCTGGTTCCGACTGGGGCATACTCAGGAGTGGGCCCCTTCATCCCTCTAGGTCTCAGAATCTCTATGTGGAATTGAAGAGCTTGGACTAGATGGTCCCTAGGGTCTGTCTCTTTCGGTTTGACATTTCAGGGTTTTCCTCTATGATTGTTCATTTCTTCTCTTTCTTGTGGGGATGTGGGTTGAGGCTGTTTCTGTGGCTTGGTTCAGGGAAATTCAACCTGTACTCTTAATTTGTGAGTTTGCACAGAGAGCAAGGGGAAAGGGAACAGTGTTGAAATAGGGATTCGGGTTGATGGTGGGGCAGGAGCCATGGATGCTGCAGACCGGAGAGCAGATAGCAAGAAGGTTTCCACCAGAAATAGTCTGATTCCTGGGGCAGGGGAGGGCAGAGGAGTTTTAAAATCACTCTGATCTCTGCTTCTACTCAATATTTGATTCACTCTTTTTTCTTGCAGTTTCAGCTGACATGCGAGCTGGTGAGTCAGCTTCATGGTCTCAGATTGACTCAGTGAGGCACATATGGGGGTGATGGCCATAAAATATTGGGAAATGCTTGCTGCATGGGAAAATGCTGATGTGGGGTTAGCAGGGATAGTTCCTCCAACACAACAGGGCTTGGCCCTATGCTTCTCTGGCCAGTTTTCCTCAAGATACTGAACAGGCCAAAAATGGGACCAAGATGCTCTAAGACTGAGTCACCAAGCATGGGTTTGCGATGGACTCATTTTGGCTTTGAGGCTCCCTGGGAATGGCAGTGTAGAGCCTGCTCCTCTTCCTGTCCTCACCCCACATTTTCTTGGCTCCTCAGAAGATCTCCCAAAGGCTGTGGTGTCCCTGGAGCCCCCATGGAAAAGAGTGCTTGAGAAGGACAGTGTGACTCTGAAGTGCCGGGGGGCCTCTCTTCCTGAGGACAATTCCACACAGTGGTTTCACAATGGGAAACTCGTCTCAAGCCAGGACTCAAGTTATTTCATTGCCTCTGTCAGAGTCGATGACAGTGGAGAGTACAGGTGCCAGACACGCCTCTCCACACGCAGTGACCTGGTGCGGCTAGAGGTCCACACTGGTGAGTTGGTGAAGGGGAAGAGGAAAATCACCAATAAGGGGTGAAACAAAGGGCCCTGAAATACTTGGGAAGAGCTAGAGATGATATTCTTAGAGATAAAAGCTAAGATGAGATGATCTGTGGTCCCACTGAATGGTATCAGAGTTGTAGTACTAGCTGTAAGTAGGCAAAATGTCAAAGCCTGTCAGAAAATAGATACAGGACTGCTGCACTGCAATATTCCAGGAATCATATGAAATGCATACAGTGTGAATGTGTCATCTGAAAGATAGGCCATGGCATAGATGCTGAATAATATTTGTTTATTTATTTGTTTTAATTTATTTTATTTTTTGAGATGGAGTCTCGCTCTGTCACTCAGGCTGGAGTTCAATGACATGACCTCGGCTCACTGCAACCTCTGCCTCCCAGGTTCTAACAATTCTCCTTCCTCAGCCTCCCAAGTAGCTGGGATTACAGGCACCTGCCACCACACCCAGCTGATTTTTGTGTTTTTAGGAGACACAGGGTTTCACTATGTTGGTCAGGCTGGTCTCAAATGCCTGACCTCAGGTGATTCACCTGCCTCAGCCTCCCAGAGTGCTGGGATTACAGGCATGAACCACCACGCCAATAATATTTATTGAGTAAGTTAATGAATTTGGTTTTAGGATCTCAATCTCCTTCTCACTCTCGGGCATGTAATACCCTAAGCTACCTCCCAAAGCAATCCTAATGGCATTATATCCTTAATACCATAGACTTCCCAATCAATGCCATACTCAAACCTATACTTAAGCATAAATTTGGTAATGTGATATCTCTTCCAATGGCGGTATATACATGTTCAGCCTGCACGTTAATCATGCAATGAAAGTCTTTGTGTACTATTAACAGAATATAGATGTCAGACAGAGGTAGGAGGAATATTTTGCAGGCAGAAGTCTTTTCTGGTGTCCCTGCAATCTTACCACATAGACTGGTCCCTGCAGTGTCACCTGCAAACATAACTCTACTTCCATGACTGCTCCATTTGTACAATGTTTATGGGTGGAACAAGGCTTGGGAAAAGAAGGGCATAAAGATGTGGATCTGAAAGAGAGCTTCGTGGAATTGAGCCTCTGAAACTAATTTTCGTGGCTCTTTTGCCTCTGACTGTACCACCCGCTGACACGGTCTTCACTCTCCAGAGCTACAAGAAGGAATGTCCATTTCTAGCTAGGTAAGAGATGTCCACCTACAACCAAATAAAATGGGGAATTACCAAGAGGAAGCAACAGAAATATCAACTCTAGGAGTTATTAGTTTGCCTTGAACTTGGCTCTAGAAATTGGCTTTAGAAGTCTAGCCAATCAAGGCTATATTAAACTGTGACCATGAGAATGAACTTCACCAGGGAAACTTCTGAGCATTCTTTAGGACCCATTTCACTTATGTCTGCCTCTGAGAAGCATTTTTTACTTCTTTCAGGCAGAATGTCTTTATTCCAATCTAGTTGTCCCTGCAGTCCTTTATTCTTAGCTTGTTGTAGCACTCATCATATTCTATTGTGATTATTTCTGAATATTTCTGTTTCTATGTCTAGATTGTAGATTATTTAAGGCTGAGAACCATATGTCTAGTCATCTGGGTATCTCCAGTCCACACAGTATGTCATACATAGTGAGTGCTTGATGAAATATCACTTGAAGGAATATATATATATATATGGACATTCACTGAGTCCATGACAGGACAGATTGGACCAAGAATTTTCTTCCAAAGGCCACCAGACTGTATGCTGACCATGTCTTTATGCTAATAATGATTCATCTCTCTGCTGAAAAAGTGGATAGATAGGCACATGGCTTCTTTTGATAAATGCTATGTCTTAATAGGTAATAAAAATTACTTTCTGTTGAGCAAATCTTTGTGGTAGAGAATCATGACCAACACATGTCCTACCAATTTTGTTTCACATCAGGTAGTAGATTTTTAAAATTATACTAATTCAACCTGAGAATGTAGACTTAAAAAAATAAAATGACAGTAAATTTTGTTTTGTTCTTATTACAAAAGTCATTTGAGGTCAATTTCAAAAATATATAAAAGTAAACGGGAAATTTTAAATGTCCTTCAGAGAAAACCCCTGTTAATATGTAAGTGCATATCCTTCTTTTATTCTTTGCATAGTACTTTTTAAAGTATTTTCAGTATTATGCTTTTTTAACAACATTATCTCATGAATATTTTCTTATGCCATTATAATATTTATCTACAATATCATTTTTTAAAAATTATTCAGGTCCTCTCCCAACCATGACTTCATGTCTTCTCTTTGGGAAATCTGATGATTGTGAGAAAAAGCTCTGATGATATACGAATTTTCTCTCTTGAAGGCCATACTCAGTAATAAAGATGGTGCCACTGAGGCCCCACGACACCTCAGAAACCACCAATTGCCACGCTGAGCACTACCATGCCCTTCCCCTCCCTGATGTTTACACTGAATTCTCCTTCACAATTTCTGCAGCCACTCCATGGCCATCGTCACCTTATTCCTGACTGCTGCAAGAGTCTTTCAATATTCCTTCGATTGTCTATACTTTCTGAAATCTACCTTTTCTCTAATAGGGCAAATCATCATTTTCAAACGCACTTTTTACTCTGATCTAGAACTTACTGTGAGCCCTTATTACCTGCCACAGCAAATCTAAGTCTAGCACTTAAGGATCCTGCAGATATGCCCGGCACCAGTTCTCCCTTACCTCATCACTTACTCCCTCTGCTCGTGTTGATCTTATGTGTGTGTGTCCTTCTTCCCCATTAAACAAAGGTCTTGGTGTGACTCGAGTTCTCTTGCAGGAACCCATCAGCTCTTCCCCAAAGGGAGCTATGCAGGTTTCACTCCCAATCTGGCTTTCCTTTATGTCCCAGGATCTGCGTGGTACATGGCCCCATCACAAAGCTTCGCACCAACTGCTGAGGCCTCCTGGGCCTGGGGTGTCTCTGTGTCTTTCAGGCTGGCTGTTGCTCCAGGCCTCTCAGTGGGTGTACAAGGAGGGAGACCTTATTCACCTGAGATGCCACAGCTGGAAGAACATTCCTCTGCATAAGGTCACATATTTACAGAATGGCAAAGGGAAGAAGTATTTTCATCAGAATTCTGATTTCTACATTCCGAAAGCCACGCCCAAAGACAACGGCTCCTACTTCTGCAGGGGGCTTGTTGGGAGTAAAAATGTGTCTTCAGAGAGTGTGAACATCACCGTCATTCCAGGTGAGAAATGTGCCACCCTGGAATGTCCAGGGACGCCTGTGTGTGGAGCCTGCACTCACATTGGGAAGATGAGTTGGGAGGAGAGTCCTGATTCTTATAACCACTTCCTCATATGTGGTTCCCTCCTGGTGATCAGCAGGAGGTCCCTGAAAGTCCCTGATTGCTGGGTAGGTTTGCAGCTCTGTTTTGGTCCATTCTTTTGGGATAGCTAAGAGGTGTCATTCACTCTGCAGTGTGACCACAGGAGCAGAAGCCACATTTCCTCCCCCAAAAATACCTCTGTCGTTCCTTACCCTAATCACACCCACGATGTCATAGGCTCCTATGCTGGCTTCTTTCTTATTCAAGCCTTTTAGCCATGATACAAACTGGCAGGAGCCCCTCACAGAAAGAGTCCAGAACCTGGGTTCTGGCTCTGCAGCTAATTAACTGTCTGACCAGAGGTGAGCCACTTAGTCTCTCTGAACCCCAATTTCTTCTACTGCAACAAAGATAAGCTGACATTTATTGGGCATCTTTCAATGTGGTAGACTCTGTGCTAAACAATTCTTTTTGTTGTTGTTTGTTTGTTTTTGTTTTTGAGATGGAGTCTTGCTCTCTCACCCAGGCTGGAGTGCAATGGCAAGGTCTCAGCTCACTGCAACCTCTACCTCCTGGGTTCAAGTGAGTCTCCTGCCTCAGCCTCCCAAGCAGCTGGGATTACAGGCACCCGCCACCATGCCTGGTTAATTTTTGTATTTTTAGTAGAGAAGGGGTTCACCATGTTTGCCAGGCTGGTCTAAAATTCCTGACCTCTTGATCCGCCTGCCTCGACCTCCCAAAGTGCTGGGATTACAGGCGTGAGCCACCCGCCCGGCTGCTAAACAATTCTTTACATGTACCTGGTTTGACTATCGTAGAGGACCTTCACAACATGAGATAGGTAATATTGATTCCATTTTACAGATCAAGCAACTGAGGAGCAAAAATAAATAAATACGTTGTCCCTAAGGTCACATCAGACACTTCAAAGCCTGTATATTTAATCATTAAGCCAAAGATTTGAACAAGGACTCATATTCTATGATCCCATTAAGTCATCCACAAAACCTCTCTAGGTTCTATAGCACCAGCCTCCAGAATCAGAGCTCTGGTGTTGTGTGCCTGGACTTGCCAGTTTCACGCAACTTCTGTCTGTAGCTAGTCCAAGACATAAACTGTAAACAGTTTGCATGTAGAAAGGCAGCAAAACGCCTTTTGAGATTTTGACATTACAATGCTATAATTTGTACAAAAATAATTTCATTACACTTTAAACTGAAAGTAAATGCTCCCAAGTGGCTAGGGAAAGAGAGAGCGAATGAAGCAAATGGGGTAACATGTAAATTATGAGTGGATCTCGATAAATGAGGATATATGAGAGTTCTTTATACTATTCTGGTCATTTTTTTTTTTTTTTTGAGACAGAGTCTCGCTCCATCGCCAGGTGCCAGGCTGGAGTGCAGTGGCATGATCTCGGCTCACTGCAACCTCCGCCTCCCGGGTTCAAGCAATTCTCCTGCCTCAGCCTCCCGAGTAGCTGGGACTACAGGCGCGTGCCACCATGCCCAGCTAATTTTTGCATTTTTAGTAGAGATGGGATTTCACCATGTTGGCCAGGATGGTCTCGATCTCCTGACCTCATGATCTGCCCACCTCGGGCTTCCAAAATGCTGGGATTACAGGCATGATCCACCGCGCCCGGCCTCTGGTCATTTTTTTAAGTTTGAAAAGACATCAAAATCAAGAGTTTAAAAAAATGGAAATGCAAAATCAACAAATTTGTCCCAGTTTCTAGACAACAGCATTGTCTGACAATTTAACTGTCACGCAAAACCCAGCTTACAACCTAACTTGCTAAGGCTCTCTGTCACATCTCTGTCAAACAAGCAGAAGCCTTTGCTAAGTGTTTGGTGAGCTGTACTCTGCTCAGATCGCACTAAGATCAGGAGCTAAGGGGAGGAAGCAATACTTTCCCCCGACTCCCCTGTCATTCCTACCACTTGTCTCTTGGCAGTTGTCAAAGACTCTCTGCTGGTGACCTCATTGTTTGTTCCAAATATCTGCCTTAGTGACTGTCTTTTTTTCATCTCTCCACTTCTCCTAATAGAGTCGCCAGTGACATCCACATCACCAGTCTTTCTGCCTGGATACCAAGTCGCTTTCTGCTTGGTGATGGTACTCCTTTTTGCAGTGGACACAGGACTGTATTTCTCTGTAAAGGGAAACATTCAAAGCTCAACAGGGGACTGGAAGGACCATAAATTTAAATGGAGCAGGGACCCTCAAGACAAATGACTCCCATCCCATGGGGGTAATAAAAGCCGTGGCAGCAGCATCTCTGAACCTTTCTCTGGATTTGCAACACCATCATCCTCATTAGGCCTCTCCACGAGCAGCAGGAAGCATAGAACTCAGAGCCCAAGTCCCTCACCCAACTTTCAACTCTTCCTTGGTCTCCCGTGGAAGGGAAAGGCCCATGATCTTCAAGTGCCAGCAGGGAAGCCCCAGTGAGTAGCTACATGCCTAGGAATTAAAGTTTCAGAGCTACACACTTTTTCTGTCCCAACCATTCCCTCACAGCAAAGCAACGATACAGGCTACCGACCGTAATGTTGAAACATCTAACAACTGTTCCTATTATAAATTACCCAGTTTATGGGGGGGAAAGAAAAATAATTATTCCTAAATAAATGAAAAGGTAGAATTAATGGTTGAGGCGGGCCATACCGAGTGTGGGAGCTGCTGGAGATCCAGGGAACTCAGTGGGACCAATGAAAGGATGGCTGAGAAGGACCAGGGTAGTCCAGGATAGACTAAAGGAGGTGTCCCCATGCGCCCAGAGGTAGATAAGGCTGTCTTCCTAGAACATGAGCCATGGTGGAATTAACGGGAAATCATGAGGGTGAGGTAGAATTGAGTCTTCCAGGGGCATCTATCAGAACCGAACCAACTGCAAGTATATAACGATGAGCCCTCTTAATGCTATAAGTAGAAAATGGTCCTAGGAAGGAGACTGGGGATTGGAGTGGGGTGGGGTGGAAATGAAAGTACAGAACAAACCTGGTGTCACTGTCCCAAGTTAAGCTAAGTGAACAGAACAATCTCAGTGTCCGAGTGGGAAAGCGTGAGAAGAAAGAGCCACCACAAGCACACAGAAAGGAAAGCGCAGGAGGTGAAAATGCTTTTTCACAGGGTACTAAGAATTAGAGGGTAAGGGCAGGGACTGTAAAACCACCCTTTCTGCTTCAATACATAATTACGGTGTAGCTTTGTTCATTTCATTTATTAAACAAATGTTGGATAACCAATACTAAATGTACTAGTGAGCTTCACTGAGTTAAATTATGAAACTTTCAAATCCTTCATCATGTCAGTTCCAATGAGGTGGGGATGGAGATGGCAATTGTTGCTTATGAAAGAAAGCTTTAGCTGTCTCTTCCTGTTTTGTAAGTTTTAAGCACAACATTTCTGTTAGAATAAAGCATATTACAAGATCTTGCATGCTACTCTTAGATAGAAGCTGGGAAAACCATGGTAATAAAATATAAATGATAAAATCCTTTCTTCTTCTCTTTGTCCAAGACTGTAACAGAGATTGGTTTGGATTGGTGAAAAACACCCCCTCATCCCAGCAACCATCTCACCACAACTCATATGAATTGGCCAGCCTGCTTTCCAAAATTAGCCAGCTTGCTGAGACAATTGGGTGAAGGGGGCTTCTTACAGGAAGTATGGGATAGAAGGATGAATAGGAATTAGAGAGTTTTAGAGCATTAGGGCAGATAGGAGAATGCACAGCTACGCAGTAGGTAGAGGCCTTGGCAGAGGTAGAAGGTCAGCCTGATTGTGTGAATTATGAGCTATATACCAAGATGATTCAAGCTAGAGTACATACATAAATATTAGATAAGATTCAGACATGAGACGAGTGCCTTTGGAAACCTTGGACATTCAACTCACATTTACTTACTACTGACAATGTGCAAGCTTGAGTTAAGGCGCTGAAGATATCAGATGAATAATCCAGGGTCATTCCCTGGGGAAGCTTTATTTCTAATGAGAAAAACGAATAGGACAAGAGTGAAGAAAGAGCTGCAGAAAAGAGGCTTGATTTGGGGTAGGAGTTTGCCAGGCAAAGAAGAAGAAAAAGTGCCAAGGTCCATGGGCAAAGATTCGAAAGCCAGTGTGTGAGTTCAAGAAAGCAGTTCAGTTCTGTTGTTTACAGCGTCGGTGAGGAAGAGGAAAGAGTTTTCAGGGCCAGATCATAAAGGGCATTGCCTTCCAAACTAAGGAGATTGTATCAGACCGTGCAACACCTTGAGGGAGTTTAATTAGATCAGGTTTGTACTGTATAGTATTTTAGAAGGATTCTCTGGCAACTACTTGAAGGATGGACAGGTCAGGAGAGTTGAAGACAGGAAGCCATCCAGGAGCAAGGTAAGATGCTGTAACCCAGAGGGAGCAATGAGGAAGTAACTGGCGGTGACGCTGGAGAGGAAGGTGCCTGATCAACAAGGTATTTAGGAGGTTGACTCTCCAAGAATTGTCAGCCAGTAGGACGCCGCGTGACTAAGACCAGGTTTCACACATAGTGCCCGTTTTCTGAGTTAGGAAATAGGAAGGCAAGGCAGGCACAGGTTTGGTGGAAAGATAATTCATTTTGATATTTTTAGTACTTTCTTCCTTTGGCCCGTAAATTTTCTTTGTCAGTTTAAAAACATAATTGCAGCAGTTAAGCAGCTGAAAGTTCTAATTGCAACTCTAGTTGGAAAAACCAAATACCTGAAAATTACCTGTACAGCGCTAAGGCGGAAAAGGACACTGAGAACCACCCATCGCGGCAGTCAGCTGTCAGAGCTCCCAGCAGTTAGCACTTAGCATCGAAAGCGGTTTCTCAGTCAAGGTTTTAAAAACCCCAGGTTCACAAAAACACCACTTCCGTCCCTGGGTGGGATCGAACCACCAACCTTTCGGTTAACAGCCGAACGCGCTAACCGATTGCGCCACAGAGACGGACGTTGACAGATTCCGCTGCCAAGTCACTTCACTGAAGAAAAAATGCTCAGTGCTCTACGTCTTCAAAAGAACAGACTGATGTTGAAACCTGTAAGACAATCAGCTTTCTGTGCTCCAGGGCGCCGCTCATAGCTCTGAGCTAGGCAGGTCTTTTTCCGCGCAAGCACTTGCATGGATCTGGAGCTTCCACCAGAAAAGGCTGAGGAAAGGAGAGCAGAAGAGGATGCAGGAACGAAGGGTCTTTGGGGAATCCAAAATGGATGCTATCTGTGGGTGCGGGGGTTCAATTGGTTTGGTCAGAGAAGTACGACTTTAAGCTTTTTTTTTTTTTGCCTATGTAGACAATTTATGTATGCCTGTGCACACGTTTAGTGCTGACTCATAATAAGCTTATTATCGTGAACATTAAAAATATTTTCTTATGTGTCCAATCACGCCCGGCAGAATGTGATACCTAAGTAAGGGAGTTTTTGTATTACAAAATTAGTCTTCAACCCTCGCTGTTTTGAAAGGTTTCTACTGGCATATTAGATTAGACACGCAGACAAAACACGGAGCTTAAAAAGCCTGTAATATTCCAGTTAATGGTGTTCAGCTTGGAAATAAAAAATAAAAAATATTTTTTAAAAATTGCCTACAACTTAAGGACTTTCATGCTGACATATCCAGATCCAAATATCTGAGGACAAAGCCCCGTAATTCCACCACCATCGACCTAGGGCACCTGGTCAGTGCTGGGTCTAAAAAGCCATTTTCTATATTGCCCAAGACCCAGGCCCCCTCCGTATCCTCCACACAGAACCGTTTTTCTTTCTGCACTGCCTTCCTCTCTCATCAGCGGACTCCAGTTTAGGTGCAGGTAGAAGTTTTCAATGATGTTCAGTGAAATGAAAAGATATGCAAACATAGATATGATATGCAGAAATTATGTGTGCATATATGTTTATGTGTACACATATTTTATATCTTATGTAAAATACATATATGTATATTGTATGTATAATAAGTAAATAAATAAATAAATTTGCCAAATTACCTTTAGAGTCTTTTATTTATTTATGTATTTATTTATTTTTGAGATGGAGTCTCACTCTGTCGCCCAGGCTGGAGTCCAGTGGTGTGATCTCGGCTCACTGCAACATCCGCCTCCCGGGTTCAAGCGATTCTCCTGCCTCAGCCTCCCAAGTAGCTGGGATTACAGGTGCCCGCTACCATGCCTGGGTAATTTTTATACTTTTAGTAGAGACAGGGTTTTGCTGTGTTGGCCGGGCTGGTCTCAAACTCCTGACCTCAGGTGATCCACCCACCTCGGTCTCCCAAAATGCTTGAATTACAGACATGAGCCACCACGCCAGGCCTAGAGTCATTTCTTCTATAGTTTAAATTTTTGTTTTTGCTCTTTTTTCTTTCTTTCTTTTTTTTTTTATTACATTTTAGGTTTTTGGGTACATTTGAAGAACATGCAAGATTGTTGCATAGGTACACACGCGGCAGTGTGATTTGCTGCCTTCCTCCCCTTCACTTATATCTGGCATTTCTCCCCATGCTATCTCTCCCCAACTCCCCACCCCCCACTGTCCCTCCCCTATTTCCCCCCAACAGACCCCAGTGTGTAGTGCTCCCCTCCCTGTGTCCATGTGTTCTCATTGTTCAATACCCACCTATGAGTGAGAACATGCAGTGTTTAGTTTTCTGTTCTTGTGTCAGTTTGCTATGAATGATGGTTTCCAGGTTCATC
>CAUYQU010072414.1:0-14678 GCA_963574635.1 Cheracebus regulus
AGATATAGGTGAAGGGGAGGAAGGCAACAAATTACACTGCCACGTGTGTACCTATGCAACAATATTGTATGTTCTTCACATGTACCCCAAAACCTAAAATGCAATTAAAAAAAAAAAAAAAAAAAAAAAAAAAAAAAAAAAGAAGTAGAGAAGCATGATGGTTCCTGAGTTGGTTTAGCAGTTCAATGGATATCGTCCAAAATTCAAGTGCTCTCTATATTTAGGTTTTTTGCTATCCTCAGAATATCAATAATGTCTTCCATTATGGTTGCAAAATTGCTCCAGCATTTCCACCTATCATATGCAGATATGACCATTTCCAACAAAGAGGAAAGGTATTTCCTCCAAATCATGGATATTGATATGGATGAATAATCTTTCCTAAAAGTCCCATCAAAATTGAATCACATGCTCATTACCTATCTGCAAAGGAAGCTAAAAATTGATTACTTGTCTGGGAGCCATGGCTCACACCTGTAATCCCAGCACTTTGGGAGGCTGAGGCGGTCGGATCACCTGATGTCAGGAGTTTGAGAGCAGCCTGCCCAACATGACGAAAACCCATCTCTACTAAAGATACAAAAAATTAGCCAGAAGTGGTGGTGGGTGCCTTTAATCCCAGCTACTTGGGAGACTGAGGCAGAATAATCGCTTGAACCTGGGAGGCAGAGGTAGCAGTGAGCTGAGATAGTGCCACTGCCTAGACAACAAGAGCCAAATTCCATCTCAAAAAAAAAAAAAAAAGCGATTATTTGGTGTTTTGGCTTGTATGTAATTAATGATAGCTCTTCCAGCAAGGGATGGGACTAGTAATTGTTTGGTAGGAAACTGACATAGTCTGTTACAAATTTCCACAAAATAAATGATCCACAAAATATCTTTTCATCTAAAGCTTATACGATGCATTGTCATTAGTCTTACACTTAAACTTCTATAGCTAAATTAGAAGTTTTAAGATGTTTCCTCCTTCAGGATGGAATCCAAAGCTTCATGCAGTATATTTTAAGCAATGTCATAGTTATATATTAATTCCCATCCATTTGATAAAGTCATATTTTTCCCATTTCAATTTGAAATTAGAACAAATACCACTCTAGCAAAGTCCAGCATATTTTTCCCATTTCAATTAGAAATTAGAGCAAATACTACTTTCTGGGTTGTAGCCAATTTTTGAAAAGTAACGACTGGGTTCTTTAACAATTTTCTCATATATTTTCTGCATGTAGAGTGTGTCAGTGGAATTCATTTTTTAAAACAATTATTTTAGGCAAGTCCATCAGGCTAAAGTGTATGTGTAAATATTGTAGAAGAAAACATTGTGTCCTGAGACATTAATGGTGAGCACATAGGATTTGAAGGTGTTGGATTTCCATAGAAAGATATTGGTGATGCCATCATGTTCATGTTTAACTTACAGTTGATTCAAGCCCCAGGCTTATTTGAAGGATCTCTTTCTCAACTCAGTTATTGCCTTCTCAAACATCTCAATGGTTCTTTTACCAACTCCACTGTATTTGCAAACCAGATGGCCAGTAGTGGTAGACTTGGCAGAGCCTATATGCCAATGGCTATGATAATGATGTATAGATTTTTGCCCTTTCCTATTTTGGCTTAATGATGGTTTTTACAACTCTCTTTGGCATTGTCCCATTGCCCCAACCTATATTTTTATCCTGGATGAGAATACTCCCTGGTCCCCTAGGTTAAATGCAGAGAATTTTAATTAGGAAAACTCACTAATACCTAAAGAGAGGATGGTGAGATTGAGGAGGAAATTCTAAGCCAAGAGTAAGGTTTTCTCCCTCTGTCAATGGGATGTGGGTATATTGAAGGTGGCAAGCATAAGATGCAGTTGCAATAATCTTTACTCATTTAAGAAACTATCTAGTAAGATTGAAAAGTAAACATTAAGAGTGAAGACTCTATATTTGGGTTCACATCTCAGTTCCACCAGTAACTAGTGTATGTGCTTGGGCTAGTCACTTAATACCTCTGTGTTTCAGTTTCCACATCTGTAAAAGGAAATATCAACCACCATGTATATTGTAATGAGTTAATATTTGTTGTAGTGTAGGTGTAAATATTATTAAATTCCTATGGATGAAGTGAGCAATGAAAAGAAAGCTTTTATCTGTCTTGTGGGAATGTATCAGTCCAAAAGTCTCCTCCAGGTTATCTTTGGGAAGGGGCTATTATATTCCAGCAGCTGATGGAAAAGGTGATTGGTAATTGGAATTACCTGGTGATGTTACTTTATTTAAATGGTATAATTATATTTGCCAGGAATTTGGAGGAGAATGAATGATAACTGCTCTTAATATGGAACCCTTTGCAAAATGCAAGCCTGAAAGTATTAATTGGCAAATGCCAATTCTACCAGTCCTGGATTACATAGGGCATATTATGCCACAACTGGAGATGATCACAGATTTTCAAAAGATTTTTATTCTTATCAACTGGCTCAGTTCACCAATTACAGGAATTAAGGATCTTCTTGAGGTTCAATGGGCATTATAGATTTCTGAAACTTTTTTATGAACTGACTTGGAATTACCAGATTTAAAATGGGGTAGTTCAATGATCAGATAGCCAGATCATTCTGCCCCTTTAGGGATTGGCCAAAAAAGGCTGAAATGACTGGGCACAGTGCCTAACGCCTATAATCTCAGCACTCAAGGTCAGCAGTTTAAGACCAGCTAGCCAACGTGGTGAAACCATGTCTCTACTAAAAACACACACACACACAAAAAGTAGCCAGGCGTGGTAAGGGATGCCTGCAATCCAGCTACTTGGGAGGCTGAGGTAGGAGAATCATTTAAACTCAGGAGGTGGAGGTTGCAGTAAGCCGAGATCATACCACTGCACTCCAACCTGGGCAACAGAATGAGACTCCGTCTCAATAAAAGAAAAAAACAAGCCTATAGATAGATATTTCAGGCAGTGATGACCTGCTTAGGCTTCTGTCCTAACATTTTTGACCTCGCCAAAACTTGTATTTACCATTCTTTTTACATTAGGATTATGGTTATCAGGACAATTAGGAAGAGAGAATATATGTATGTAGTTATCGCCAGTACAAGTCTGTCTACAGGTTTATTGCCAGTATAAGTCTGCCCGCAGGTGAGATTCAATATCCTATTTCAAAATATCATTCTTGGCTTTAAATGGGTTCTTACAGGGAATATGTTTATGGTGTGCCTTTTCATATGTACTACTTATCTGTATACTTACCAATGCTGAAAGATGCTACTAGCAATAGCACTCATATATTAATTTTATGATTCAATACATTATTTTCTATAGGCTTGAGTTTAAGATTAAGATATTGATGCTGTTTTTCACAAGGCATGTCTAAGGCTGTTGAAACTATCTTGAATGAAGTGTTCAGGGCCATCTAGCGCCCAAACTAAGATACTTTTCTGAATGAGAAATAGAAGAAATTGCAGCTGGCCTCCAACTAGGAGTAAGACCTAGAGGAAAGGATAATGGACAGAATGCAAGCTAAAGTGACTGATTAATAGAAAGACCCAAGGCCTCCCAGAAGAAATTATACAAGCTACCCCCAGAGGAATATATATATTTTGCCTGAAGAATAGCATAAATGAGTACTGATTAAAGGTATATGTTACATTATAACCTGGGCAAGGGCAATAGAAACAACTAATTATCCCTCAAGAATGCTAGTCCCATGGTTTTGAGAGTTTTACAATGTGGTATTAGCCATTTGAGTATGGAAATAACTGTAGACACAGGACCTAATTTGGGGCTAAAGATGACTAAGGGCATAAGAATCAAATGTGAAACTTCTATTCTATGCATCCAATGAAGAACACTGGCAACACAGCATCTTCCCTGGAAGCCATTCAAAGCCAAACACTCAAGAGTTGGTAGGTGTAACTTCTTTACTATGTTCTGAATACCCAAATGGAGCACGACAAAATGCATTCCCGAAAAGATAAATCTTACTTCTCTTAGCCAATTAGTCACTTTCCCTGAGCCCAGAAGAACGTGCAAGACAGAGATCTCTTTTCAGAACTGGAAGTAGCTTTTCCACACTATGTAGCTCATCCTGCTAACAGGGTGTGTGTGTGTGTGTGTGTGTGTGTGTGTGTGTGTGTGTGTGTGTGTGTGTGTGTGTGTGTGTGTCTGTGTGTTGAATCTTTTTTTTTTTTTTGGAGACAGAGTCTTGTTCTGTCACCCAGGCTGAATGCAGTGGCACAATCATGGCTTACTGCAGCCTCAACCTCCCAGGCTCAAGTGGTCCTTCACCTGAGCCTCCTGAGTAGCTGGGACTACAGCTGTGAGCCACCATGTCCAGCTAATTTTTAAAATGTTTTGTAGAGATGAAGTCTCTCTATGTTGCCCAGGCTGGTCTCAAACTCCTGGGCTCAAGCAATCTTCCTGCCTTGGTGATGCAAAGAGTGGGAATTGCAGATGTGAGCCACTGCACCTGGCCTACGTGTTGAACTGTTGTATTAATTCCTGGAACCATCCATGTAGTCACCTTTCTCCTAGGGAACGACTTCCTTCTTGGAGTCAACTCTTCATTTTTCCACGGGCCTCTCCTGCTCTTAAGCCTCTCTCTTCTTCGGAGCTCCTAAATTTTCTTTGCTTCAGTCTCTCACCCAGATTGTTTGTTATCTATTCCATTTAGTTCTTTCCTTGAAGATGGGAAGGGCTTCAAATAGCATAAATGAGTACTGATTAAAGGTATGTTACATTATAACCTGGGCAAGGGCAATAGAAACAACTAATTATCCCTCAAGAATGCTAGTCCCATGGTTTTGAGAGTTTTACAATGTGTATTGATTCATAAAATTAATATATGAGTGCTATTGCTAGTAGCACCTCTCAGCATTGGTAAGTGGATAGAGTATTAGATCAAGGAAAGCCTGCATCATTCTAGCATCCAAAAATAACTCCTATCAGTCATTATGCTAAGAGTCCCAGTCTGTTTACAGTTACATTCAAATAGCCTTCTTCTATTATCCTAGTTTCATGTGTGTGTGTGTGTGTGTGTGTGTGTGTGTGTGTGTGTGTGTGTGTGTGTGTTTTGAGACAGAGTCTCGCTCTGGCACCTGAGCTGCAACCTCCTAGGATTGAGTGATCTTCTCACCTCAGCCCCCCTAGTAGCTGAGACTGCAGGCACGTGCCACCATATCCAGGTAATTTTTGTACTTTTTTGTAGAGATGAGGTTTTTCCATGTTGCTCAGGCTGGTCTCCTGGGCTCAAGCAATCCACCCACTTTGGCATCCCAAAGTGCTGGGATGACAGGCATGAGCCACAGTGCCTGGCCCTATAATCCTAGTTTCTACATACTGGCATACCTTGTTTCATTGCACTTTGTTGCACTTTGCAGATACTGTGTTTTTTAATAAATTTAAGGTTTGTGGCAACCCAGTGTCTATCAGGACCATTTTTCCAATGGCATGTGCTCACTTTGTGTCTCCATGTCACATTTTGGTAATTCTCACAGTATTTCAAACTTTTTCATTATTATTATATCTGTGATGGTGATCTGTGGTCAGTAATCTTTGATGTTACTATTATAGTTGTTTTGGGGCACCACAAACTATGCCCATATAAGATGGCAAACTTAATCCACAAATGTGTGTGTTCTGACTGCTCCACAGACTGGTGTTCCTCCATTTCTCTCCCTCTCCTCAGGCTTCCCTATATCCTGAGACACAACAATATTGAAATTAGGCCAGCTAATAACTCTACAATAGCCTCTAAGTATTCAAGTGAAAGGAAGAGTCACATATCTCTTGCTTTAAATAAAAAGCTAGAAATGATTACGCTTAGTGGGGAAGGTATGTCAAAAGCTGAGATAGGCTGAAAGCTAGGCCTCTTATGCTAAACATTTAGCCAAGCTGTGAATGCAAAGGAAAAGTTCTTACAGGAAAATAAAAGTGCTACTCCAATAAACACATAAATGATTAGAAAGCTAAATGGCTTTATTGCTAATATGGAGAAAGTGTGAGTGGTCTGAATAGAAGATCACACCAACCATAACATTCCCTTAAGCCAAAGCCTAATCCAGAGCAAGACCCTAACTCTCTTTAATTCTGTGAAGGCTGAGAAATGTGAGAAAGCATCGGAGGAAACGTTTGAAGCTAGCAGAGGCTAATTTATAAGGTTTAAAAAACAAAGCTTTCTCTATAACATAGAAGTGTAAGGTGAAGTAGCAAGTGCTGATGTAAAAACTACAGCAAGTTTTCCAGAAGAGCCTAAGGTCATTGATGAAAGCAATTATACTAAACAACAGATTTTCAATATAGCAGGGAAAAAAAAGCCTTCTAGTGAAAGAAAATACCATCTAGCACTTTCATAGCTAGAGAGGAGAAGTCAATGCCTGGCTTCAAAGCTTCAAAAGACAGGCTGACTCTTTTGTTAGGGACTAATGCAGCTGGTGACTTTAAGTTAACACCAATGCTCATTTACCATTCCAAAAATCCTAGGGCCCTAAGAATTATGTTAAATTTCTGCTTGTGCTCTATAAATAGAACAGCAAAGCCTAGATGACAGCACATCTGTTTATAGCATGGTTTACTGAATAGTTTAAATCTACTGTTGAGACCTATTGCTCAGAAAAAAAAGATTCCTTTAAAAATATGACTGCTCATTGACAGTGCACCTGGTCACCTAAGAGCTCTGATGGAGATGTACAAGGAAATAAATGTTGTTTTCATGCCTGCTAACACAACATCCATTCTGCAGGTGTAATTCTGACTTTCAATTCTTATTTTTTTAAGAAATACATTTCATAAAGCTATAGCTATCATAGATAGTGATTCCTCTGATGGATCTGGGCAAAGTTGAAAATTGAAAACCTTTTGGAAATTGAAAACCTTCTGGAAAGTATTCACCATTCTAGATGCCGTTAAGAACATTTGTGATTTATAGAACAAGAGCAAAATATCAATATTAACAGGAGTTCGGAAGAAGTTGATTCCAACCCTTATGGACAACTTTGAGACATTCATGACTTTGCTGGAGGAAGTAACTGCTGATGTGGTGGAAATAGCAAGGTAACTAGAATTAGAAGTGGAGCCTGAAATGTGGCTGAATTGCTGCAATCTCATGATAAAGTTTGGATGAACAAGGTGTTGTTTCTTATGGATGAGAAAAGAAAATAATTCATTGAAATGGGATTTACTTCCGGTGAAGATGCTGTGAACATTCTTGAAAATAAAACACGGATTTAGAATGTTATGTAAACTTATTTAATAAAGCAGCAGCAGGGTTTGAAAGGACTGACTCCAGTTTTGAAAGTTTTACTGTAGTTAAACTGCTATCAAATGGCATTGCATGCTACAGAGAAACCCTTCATGATAGGAAAAGTCAATCGATGTGGCAAACTTGTTTCTTGTCTTATGTTAAGAAACTGCCACAGCCACCCCAGCCTTCAGCAGCTACCACTTTGGTCAGTCAGCAGCCATCAACATTGAGGTAAGTCCCTCCACCAGCAAAAAGATGACGACTAGCTGAAGGCTCAGAAGATAGCATTTTTTAACAATAAAGTATTTTTTTTTGAGATGGAGTTTCACTTTTGTTGCCCAGGCTGGAGTGCAATGGCAAGGCCTTGGCTCACTGCAACCTCCACCTCACTGGTTCCAGCGATTCTCCTGCCTCAATCTCCTTAATAGCTGGGATTACAGGCATGCACCACCACGTCTAGCTCATTTTTGTATTCTTAGTAGAAACGGGATTTCACCATGTTGGCCATGCTGGTCTCAAACTCCTGACCTCACGTGATCTGCTTGCCTCGGCCTCCCAAAGTACTGGGATTACAGGTATGAGCCACCACGCCTGGCCCAATACATTGTTTTTAATTCAGGTATGTACTTTTTTTTTTAGACGTTATGCTATTGCACACTGAGTACACTACAGTATAGTGTAAACATAACTTTTATATGCACTGGGAAACCAAAAACTTTGTGTCACTTACTTTATTGCAATATTTGCTTTATTGTGGTGGTGTGGAACTGAACCCACAATATCTGCAAGGTATGTCTGTATTTGTGACTGCAACCCCACCAAACACACATGCCGTTTTAAGGAAGGATCAATTAAATCAAAAGACTGCAAAGATTTTACTGTTGCTAAAGTATAATGGGAACTCTTCTGTTGGCTGCAGCTAGTGTAATGAGCTCCCCCTCTACCCTCCACTCTCCACATACTAGTATCCATTTGTTACCATTCGTAAACTATGAAACGTGGTTTGTTTGTTTGTTTTTTGCTTCGTTTTTCTTTCTTGTTTTATTCTGAGGAGAGGAACCAAAAGAGATGAAGAAAAAGAACAGACGTCATGATGATATAGGATGTGTCTCAGCCCTGTGGACTGAGTGACCCCTTGTGGTTAGAGAAGGATGAAGGAACTGGAAATGGCAGGGAACATTCAAGAAAGGCTCTGAAATTCTGGGCACAAGTGGGTTAGATTTAGATCTAAGGCAACACTGTAATACAGAATAGGAAAAGCCCCTTTTGTCTCTTCATGGGACCCAGTACTGGTTTGATATCCTAAAGAGTGAGCATTTTTGAAGCATGCAGAGACATTCTACTTGACACTATAGGTGGTATCAGTGGTAATGCTTTTCTGAGTAACTCATCAGGCAGCAGTTGTAGACAAATGAGATTCAGAAAAGGAGAAAAGAACAGGGTGAATGCTCAGTGATAAATATAGTGAATAAACTAGTTTATAGTCACATGAGAGACATCTCTGCTGCAGTCTCCCAGTGGACATTTGTATTACATACATATACAGAGGCACCCATATTCATGGAAAAGTGTATTGACTGTGTGAGTATGTATGTAGAAAGACAAAATAATCTACAGATAGATACTCTAATTAATAAGTTAATTTGGCCATTTCACCAAATAGAAAGTCATTATGTAAAAGATCAATTTTATTTCAATATACTAGAAACAAGTAATTGTAAATGAAAAAAATTTTGAAATACTATTTAGAATAATATAAAATACCTAGGAATTAGTCTAACAAGACCTCTACATGAGAAACTACAAACTATTAGTGAAAGAAATTGAAGCAGATGTAAATAAATGGAAGAATTTACTAAGTTCATGGAGTGAAGAACTCAATATTGCAAAGATGTGAGTTCTGCCCAGATTGATTTATAAACATAATATAGTCCAATTAAAATCTCAGCACATTCTTTTTTGAGGAGTGGAAATTGACACGCTCACTCTAAAATTTAGAAAGTGGTACAAAGAGCTAAGAACAGCCAAGACAATCCTAAAGTACAAGAACAAAGGGAAGATTAACACAGATAGCAATGTTAACACAAAACTAAATTAATAAAGACTGTGGCCTTTTCAAAAGGACAGACAAGTAGACAAATAGAACAGAACACAGTTCAGAAATAGGTCCACACACATATGACATTTGATTTATCACAAAGATAACACTGCAGAACAGTGGGAAAAGGAGTTCTTTTAAGCTAATTGTGCTGGGTCAATAGAAGGAATGAAGGAAGAAATGAATCTTGGCCACAATCTCATACCTATACAAAAATTATTTCAAGGTGAATTGTGTATCTAAATGTGAAAGGCAAAACAATAAAGCTTCTAGAACATAACATAAAATATATTCATGATTTTGGAATAGCAAATATTTTTAAATGGGAGGCAAAAATAACACTAACCATATAAGGAAAATATTAATTAATTGGAATATATTAAAATTAAGAACTTGTGACCATCAAATTATACCATTAAGAGAGTGAAAATGCGGGCCAGGCACAGTGGCTCACGTCTGTAATCCCAGCACTTTGGGAGGCCAGGTCAGGTGGATCACTTGAGGCCAGGAGTTTGAGACCAACCTGGCCAACGTGGCAAAACCTTGTCTCTACTAAAAATACAAAAACTAGCTGAACATGGTGATGCACGCCTGTAATCCCAGCTACTCGGGAGGCTGAGACAGGAGTATTACTTGAACTCAGGAGGTGGAGGTTGCAGTGAGCCAAGACTGTGCCACTACACTCCAATCTGGGCAGCAGAGCGAGATTCTGTTTCAGCAATAGTAGCTGGGACTATAGGCTATATAAAAGGCTTATCATGACAGTAACATTTCACATCCTATGCCTGGCTAATTAAAAAAAAATGTAGAAATGGAGGTTTCCTTTTGTTGTCCAGGCTGGTCTTAAACTCTTGGGCTCAATCTCCTCACCTCGGCCTCCCAAAGTTCTGGGATTACAGGTGTGAGCCACTGTGCCCAGTCAAGGAAGATTTTAATTACAAGATTAATGATACAAACCAACTAGCATTAAACATATGGCAAAGGAGGTAGAAAAAAATAAATCAAAACCACTTGATTGCAGCAGTTCACTGTGTGCTTGAAAAGCAGCTAGGAAGAACTCAAGGGACACAAATCTGGGCCCAAGGATGTTGTAAGGTGCTATTATAACATGATTGTGAAAAGATTAGAGAAAGGTGACAGAGTAAGATAGTGAAGTTGGGAAAACAGAGTGTAAAAGCAGAAAACATAGTAATGTCCATTGGAGGTATAAAAAGAGTGCTTATAAATAGCATGTATGATTGGGCTCCATTTCCCCCTCTGTAGGAAAAAGCAAAAATAGCTCTGAAAAATTGCTGATGACTGTTTGTATTTGAACTTACACACCCTTTAAAGTATGGCATAGGGGAGATTTGAGTGCCTATTTATTCCCGAGGAGCACCAGGCTCATTAGGGCAAACAACTTTTCAAGACCCAAACAGGTTCTGTGTCACTTAACTATTTGTTTAACTGTGCTTTCCATTTTTAAATGCTCATTATACATAGATGGGAGGGCAAACACTGAATTAGGACAGTAAGTTGCCTTCTTTTATACACCAGAAGAGAATATTTATTTTATTTTAACACAGATATATCTGTAGTCACATCATATTTGATATGACTTATTCCATTAGCCTTGGGATCATGTCCAAGGCATGCAAATTTGTTTTCTTAAAACAGTTTTTGGAGATGTATTTCACATTAAAAACTAACCCATTTAAAATATACACATCAATGTTTTTAATATATTCACTGGTTTGAGAAACGATCACCACAATGTAATTTTAGAAAATTTTCATCCTCCCTAAAAGAAACCCTGTACCCATTAGCAGTCACTTCACTTTTCTTCCCATGTGACCACCCACTCCTAATTAACCAATAATGTACTTTCTGTCTCTATAAATTAGGAAGCCCAGGTGGGAGGATTACTTGAAGCCAGGAGTTCAAGATGAGCCTGGCAACATAGTGAACCTTTGCCTCTACAAAACATAAACATTTTAAAAATCAGCATGGCGTGGTGGTGTATCCCTGTAGTCTTAGCTATTGGGGAGGCTAAGGTACAAGGATTGCTTGAGCCCAGAAGTTCAAGGCTGCAGTGAGCTATGATTGCATCACTCAGTATGGGCAACAGAGCAAGATCCTGTCTCTTAAAAAAATGTATAAAACTGAGTATTTAACAAATTTTTCAGTGGAGACAAGTTACTAAATCTATAGTTTTTTTTCTGTCATTTAACATCTCATAATAATTTACTAAAGTCATGTGCTTATAGAACATATGTTCATATATTCATGTCCCAGACAGGTCAAGTTAATCTATATACCCAGTATTATCTAATCAATGCTTTAAAAAAAAAAGTGGGCATATGCAAAGATTTATTCAAATGATTACTGAGGAAATCAGCATGATGATAAAGCAGACTCAAAGGAGGATATGAGAGATTAAATTTAAAATAGTCAGTGGCCATTTGGTACAGCTGAGGGTGGAGCTGAGAGACTCTTTAGTAAAGAGATTAACAAAACTAAAAGAGATCCAGTCAAGATAATGGAAAAAATGGCCCCCAAATCTAGCCCACTCTGGTGGGAGCAGCTGTGGTTCAGATGGCCCCAATGGTCTCAAATACTTGTGCTACCACTATGGAGGGCACAAGCCATAAGCCTTGGTGATGTCAATATGGAGTTAATTCTGCAGGTCCACAGAATGAAAGAGCTATGGAGGTGTGACTCCCTCCACCAAGATTTTAGAGGATGTATTGGAAAGCCTGGGTGCCCAGGCAGAAACCTGACCCAGGAGTGGAGCTACCACCAAGAGTCCCCCATTGAGTCAATGTCTAGTGGAGCTGCAGGGGTGGGGCTTCTGTCTGGACTCTAGAATGGTAAAACAACTGGCAGCATACTACCATGGCCTGGAAAAGTTGCTGGCATTAGATCTCAACCCTGAGAGAGTGGCCACATGGGCTGTGTCCAGCAAAGCCATGGGAGGGGGGTGGCCTGAGGCCTTGGAAGTCTACTCCTCCAGCCAGCATGCCCAGGATGTGGGACATGGAGTCAAAGGAGATTATTTGGAGCTTTAAGATTTAATGTCTGCCTTGCTGGGTTTTGGACTTGTGTGGGTCCTGTTACCCCTTTCTTGTGGCCAATTTCTCCCTGTGGGAAACTGGCATGTTTACCCAGTCCCCTTACAACCATGGAATCTTGGAAGTAAATAACTTTTTTTAAATTTTGCAGGCTCACAGCTGGAAGGAACTTAATTTGAGTCTCCGATAAGACTTTGAACTTTTGAGTCAATGCTAAAACTAGTTAAGACTTTTGGGATTCTTGGGATAAAGTGATTGTATGTTGCATGTGAGAAGAACTTGAGTTTGTGGGGCCAGGGGAAGAATGCTAGGTTTTGGATCTTTGTCCTCTCTAAACTTCTTGTTGAAATCTGATCCCCAATGTGGCAATGTTGAGAGGTGGAGAGTGTTAGTCCATTCTCACACTGCTATAAAGGAATACTCAACACTGGGTAATTTATAAAGAAAGTGGTTTAATTGGCTCATGGGTATGCAGGCTGTACAGGAAGCATGATGGCTTCTGGGGAGGCCTCAGGAAGCTTTCACTCATGGTGGAAGGTGAAGGGGAAGCAGTCATGTCTTATACAGCCACAGCAGTTGGAAGAGAGAGGCGGGGAAGTGCTACATGCTTTTAGACAACCAAATCTCCTGGGAAGTCACTCATTATTATGAGAACAGCACCAGGGGGTTGATGATACACCATTAGAAACTGCTCCCATGATCCAATCACCTTCCCCAGGCCCCACCTCCAACGTTGAGAATTACAACTGAAAGTGAGATTTGAGGTGGACGCAGACCCAAACCGTATCATGGGGCCTTGTAGGAGGTGTTTAGGCCATGGGAGCGATCCCTCATGAATAGACTAATGCCTTGGGATGGGGCTAGTGACCAAGTTCTGCTCTATTCCTTACCTCAAGAGCTGCTTGTTAAAAAGAGCCTGGCACCTGAGCATGATGGTGGGTGCCTGTAATCCCAGCTCCTGGCTAGGCTGAGATGAGAGAATCACTTGAACCCAGGAGGTGGAGGTTGTGGTGAGCAGAAATCGTGCCATTGCACTCCAATCTGGGTGACAGAGTGAGACTCCATCTCAAAAAAAAAAAAAAAAAAAAAGAGCCCGGCACTTGCCTGCCATCTTGCTTCCTCTCACCATATGATCTCTTTGCATAAACCAACTTCCCCTTCTTTCCTTCATGAGTTGAGGTAGCCCGAGGGTCTCACCAGATGCAAATAAACTTCTTTGCTTTACGAACTACCCAGTCTCAGGTATTCTGTTATAGTAAAACTGAAGAGACTAAGAGAAAACCTAATCACCAAGGTGACGGTATTAGGTGGTGGAGCTTTCGGGAGGTGCTTAGGTCATGAGGGTAGAGCTGTCATGAATGAGACTGGTACCCTTATAAAAGAGGCCTGTGGGAGGTTGTAAGTCTCTTTGCCTTTCCACCATGTGAGGACACATAGAAGGTGCCATCTATGAGGAGCAGGTTGTCACCAGGTGCTCAATCTACTAGTGGCCTGATCTTAGAGTACCCAGCCTATAGAACTGTGAGAGAGAAATTTCTGTTGTTTGTAAATTACCCACTCTAAAGTATTTTGTTAATGCAGCCCAGACAAACTAAGACACACATGTATACAGAGACAAACACAGAGATATGTGCACTACAGTTGGGGACATACTCAGGCCCAGTACAATGTCTTCATATAAACAGACACAAATATACATAGATACATGCACACACACACACACACATATACTCACACACATACACATACACGGAGGGGCCACTCTCAGGCCCAGTGAGGGCACCAGCCAGTCATAAAGAGACCCTATGAGTTTGATGTTATTTAGGCAAGGATTCCAGATCACTCACTATGACATCATGAGGTCAAGTGGTCATTTTAAAGGACATCTGGTCCGTATTGCTGGCTCCCATATAATCCCATCACCTCTGGCGAATTGAACTCTTTCACATACAAGAGAATAATCAGGCCTGCTACCATTTCTGGAAAGGTTGCTTTGTCCCAGGTAATTTTCCAAGTATTTTACATATATCACCTCATTTTATTCTCACCGCAACCCAGTGAGAGGGGCCATAAACACCACACTATGCTACCTTTCTCCTTAACACAACACAGGTGGCCTTCCCTCCTTTTGGTTTCCAAAATACCTTCATATGCACTACTTCAAGTTGATTTTTTTTTTTTTTTTTTAAGAGAGAGAAAGAAGTAGAATAAAAGAGAAAAAAGAAAGAGAAAGAGGGAGAGAGAACGAAAATCTTGCTCTATTGCTCAGGATTTCATTTAAATCTGTAAAATGCTTATGCAATTACTA